>CAEGAE010090367.1:0-79351 GCA_903067095.1 Girardinus metallicus | reverse complement strand
TTTTTTTCCCTCCAATTTTAATCTAACAAATTAAAAGCTAATATGTTAGTCAAAGTTATCATGTATGTGCTTTATTTAGCAACTTGGCTGATGTGACATGGTGCTTGTGTTCTTTGCTTTGGTCACTTTAGCCACATGAAGACCCGTTTTAGCCTAAGGACACATGGCGGGGAGTGGGCTGGACAAAGGTGGCTAATGAAGACATGCTACAGGTGTGGAGGATGATAATGAGGAACAACCACAAGAGAAAGAAATCTCTGTTAGACCAAAGAGAAAGAAGCAGATGACATATTCCCCAAGAAAATTAGGTAAGTCAATTTTATGTTACTATTTTCTCCAGGTGAAGGGGGTCTGAGGGGACAGGTAAGTGGGGAAGGGGGAGCAGGAATCAACATCCACCAGTTAACAAGTTACATTTTAGACAACTAATTGTAAAACTGGTGTTTAATCTATTCATTTATTAATAAACTTCTTAAGCCATAAGCCAGAGTGTCTGGTTGGAAATAATTTTGAATGCTCATTAAGTTAAAAGATACACTCATGTGCCTGAAACAATACATTAAATGATGCATTCTGAATAACAGGTTGTATGAATTTTGTTCAGCTCTAGTCATTATACTACTTGTATTAAGAAATAATTTACTTTAACTTTAACTTTATAACAACCAGTCAAGTTAACTAGACATTTCTCTGCCAGTCTACCATTCTGACAGTGTGCAGCAAGGGACATTTTTGGAATAGTATTTAAATAAATGCTGAATTAAGATCACATTGCATTTTTTTGATTATTTGTTTTTGTTCCTTTTTTGAAGTGACCACAGTGGATTGAGTCATCACCCACTATGAGAATGTCCAGAAGAGATTCACCAAGTTTGAATTCATGAAAAGGCTTTCACCATGATTAACACTGACCACAACTATTGCAAGGACAGCTATAATTTCTGAGCATTTCTGGATACCTTTAAAGAGCTGCGTCCAGGAAATTAAGACAAGAAGAAGATCTCCATGTTATCAGAGTGTTACAGGAAGATTATAACAAAGGAGATGGCTGACACAATCAAAGGAAGGACTGTTGAAAGAACCTATTTTCCATCCATCCATTTTCATTACACCCTTGTCCCTTAGTGGGGTTGGGAGGGGTGCTGGTGCCTATCTCCAGCCACGTTCTGGGTGAGAGGCGGGGTCACCCTGGACAGGTCACCAGTCTGTCGCAGGACAAACAACCATGCACAAACACCTAGGGACAATTTGGAGAGGCCAATTAACCTGACAGTCATGGTTTTGGACTGTGGGAGGAAGGCGGCGTACCCGGAGAGAACCCACGCATGCAAACTCCATGCAGAAAGACCCTGGGCTGGGAATCGAACCCAGAACCTTCTTGCTGCAAGGCAACAGCTCTACCAACCGCGCCACTGTGCAGCCCAGAACCTATTTTCTTAAGTTAAATAATAAGTAATTCTGTTTTCGTTTTTCAATCAGTATTTCAGATTTACAATATACTGGCCAGAACTTAAACCCTGTGTTTGAAGAACAAGTAGTCCTTTGTTTTATTCCAATGTACAAAGGTGTCGTTCTACAGCTATGATGGTAGTTATAAGTAGTCCAGTGTTTTCCACTTCACTTGAGGTAATGACAATGTTAATACAGTACTTTACACTGTAATGGCAATTAATAATATCTTTATAACTGGTGCTACTTGTTTCACCTTACTTGAGGTAAAATTTAACATTAATGACTCTGTTAATATAGCACTTGACATTGTAATGACACTTAATGACATCTTTATAACTGGTGCTACTTGTTCCACTTGATGTAAGAGGAATTATTAATGACCCTGTTATTAAATCATTTGACAGTTTAATAAAGCTTATTAAAATCTTTATTGTTGGTCCTACTTGTTCTGCTTTATTTCAGGTAGGTGGAAATATTAATTACTGTTTTGTTAAAGCTTTTGACAGTGTAATAACACTTAATGACATTTTTATGACTACTATTATGACATATTTATGACATGATTCTTGGTTAATGTCAAGTTGTCATAACACATTTTGAATAATGTCTACTTTGTATTAAAAGTGTCATGATTTACTGAATGACACTTTATGACAACAGTCATAAAGATTCATAAAGACTTATCCTGTTCATGACAGGTGTTATGCCATGTTTATGACAGTGTCATGACAGTCTTATTCACAACCCGTCAAATAAAATGTTACCTTTTATTCTTTATTCTGTTTTTGCAACTTTTAAAGTCCTTCTGTGTATGAATCTACTTGTCTTGATGGCCTGCCACTTTGCTGCTGTTACATAGAATTTTCTCTTTTGTGGGACAATAAAGGATTTCTATTTTATTCTATTCCTTCAGAAGACCGGAGTACACTAAAAACTGTTTTTCTGTGTGTAATTTGATGTCATTCTCAATACAATAGTGATGAGAATTTCAGCTCTTCTGGCTCAACTCCCAAACAAGAGACAGACATGAGCATAATTAGGCAAACAGGAATGTTTTACATAAATCTTTTTGCTTACATTGTTCCCTATATGAGAAGCCTTCCTCATTTGTATGCATTTTGTTCTGAAAGCACACATTCTTACTTTTGTATAATATTTAGTCAAAACCAAAAGAACAAAACACTCCAACCAAATCTGCCAAACAGACCCATTACAATAATTTATAATAATCATATTTACTCTTTACTCTTCAGCCAGATGCTGCTTCTCTTACAGCTGTCGGTTATATTTGTGGGTTTTTGTGATGCACTCTGCCTACTCACTGAGGGGATGGACTCACCTGGCTGTTGTGTCTGTCCCCCTCTCTGTTTTCACATAATGGTATGTTCCCGCATCTTTACATGTGATTGGCCACAAGGCTGCCATGATAATCAAAACAAGGTTCTGTTGTGAGCAGAGCTCACACCGAGAGTGAGAACTGAACAGAAAAAGGGGGAAAACATGAGGAGACGGCTCCCTTGCTCTCTCTTTGTCTCTCTATCTGTCTCTCTATTTCTCAGATGTTGTGCTGCTTGCTTTGCTGTTGTACTTTTAGCCCCGCCCCTTATTATGAAGAATAATAAGAGGCAGGGAGGCTCTGAGGGGGTGCTGTGGTGACACAGGGGTAAAGCACAGCCCACATATGGAGGCCTTAGTCCTCGACGCGGCCATGACAGGTTAGAGTCCCAATGACCTTTGCCGCATGTCTTCCCCCTGTCTCATTATCCACTTTCCTGTCGATTCACTATCAAATAAAGGCCTTTAAGAAAAAAAAAAAGTCGTATCTGAGAACCGAAACTTTTGCGACTGACCAAGGAACAGCAGACAGGCAGGGAGTGAGCTGTGGAGAAGTTTAGAGCAGGGTTAGGTTCTAAAATAAGATCCAAGCTTTGATAGTCTCCCAGAGCTCTGATCTATGACCTGAGCATGGAGACAGGATGGACCATGGTGCCTCTGGAGGAGCAGCGAGATTCACTGCCGAGGTGAACTTCTACTAACTGTGAACTGCACTAATTTGCCCATTTCCACTAAATGGCAAGAAGAAAGCCAAGACTGTGAAAAATACATAGAAGGTCCTGTGTAAAGTTTGCCAGAAGACATGCAGGGAACACAGAAAACATGTAGATAGACGTGTTATGAATACATTAATCCAAAATTTAAATTTTTGTCCAACAAGTGAAACAGTAATGTGTACCCCAGTCCATCAACCTGAATGCACCACTTTGATTGTGAAACACGCTGCAGGATGCTATTCTTCAAAACAGGCCAACCCTGGAAGAGACCAGGAGTGCCAGCTCCATTTGTAAGGAGCTGGCACTGATTGTACACAGAACCTACTGTTTGTCTGGGAGAGACGTTCAGCTTTTAATAATTACTGAAAGAAAAGAAAATTCATATACTAACAGGCCCTGAAGTAAAAGTGTGACAAATGAAACTAACCAGTAATAGTTCAGCATTAATCTGGCCAAGCTGAGTGAGAGCTCTGCTGGCAGAGTTCCAACATACCTGTCAGGTGATGTGTATTTGAGACTCATCAGAACAAAGATGGAGCAGATGAGGTTGTGTACCAGCCATTACTAACCTGTTAAATATGCTCTTCTTATTACACTGGAGAAACTAAAGTGATAAGAGGACCTTCTATTTGACCATTTTCCTCCTGTTTCTGTAATATAGGCTTTCACAAAGATTTTATACACTTATGTTTTTTCTTTGTCATTGTAAAGTACCACAAGCATCCAGTAACTATTATATAACAGGGCAAATGCATTTGTTAAAACTGGAATATTACTACAAGCTCTTTCTGAGACAGATCGATTGTATTGTTAATGATGCTAAAACTGTTTTTAGAATAACAATAAGTTTTTCCTTTGTTTTATTAAAATACTGCGTGTTTAATTTATTGCTAAAAAAGTTGTGAGAAAAATTTGCGCCCCGTCCACATGGACTTCAAAATGGACAGTTTTGCCCCTGTGGCAAAAGGTTTGAACTCTGCTCATCTAAATCAAATGCCTTTGAATATGACAAACCATACAGTCTGAAAAATACTTAATCCCTAAACTGCATCTATCATCAACAGAGATATGATGATTCAATTTTACAGAAGACAGCACTTGATAATAAAAAGGAGAGGAGGGGTATATTAATACAACTACATAAAGTTGGTCAAACTTCCAGCAGGCTTATCACCACACACAGCCATGGCTGCAGTCTCTCTCTCTGTTCCATGAGCCACCAGAGGCTTTTGTTTTATCTGTTGCGGGCCCTCAGTGCCTTAACAGCAGATCCTGACACACTGGTCTTCAGTTCAAAGACAACACTGCATGGGAGATCAAAGTGTAGCCAGTCTTGTACACGCACACACACAAACATGCCCATTGTGCTCGTGCGAACAGCACTCATGATAACCATGTCTACAATATCCGTCGCCCACTTGCAAATGCTCACCGTAACACACAAGCTCCGTCTCAACGTGGCCCTGGCATTGATCAAAGGGAGGAATGTGATAGATACAGGGTTGATAAGACGGGAAGAGAGACGAAGAAAAAAAAAGGAGGCGGGAGTTTCACTTCAGTAATCAAGCTGATGTGTGTGGCAATAACTCAAGATAAGACCGAGACAATTCTAGCTTGGACACATCTGACGACATTCCATACAACGCTGTGACAGGACGTACACACTGCAATGCTTGTACTCCACGTACTGAGGACTAGAGGTGTACAATCAGATGGTTTTCTGACACAAAACCATATTTATTCACTTCTTTACAAGAGACACATATCAGAATATTAAACTTATTTTTTAAACTCGTGAATAGCCCTCTTGGTATTCATGTTAACTTGGTTAAATCATTCTTTTAGGAACTTAAATGTCTAGCAACTGTAATCTGCAGCCAAGGTTAAACATGCAGGAGGCCAATGACACCACGCATGATCTTATCATGCCCTGAAAAAGAGTTATATGCCACTTACTTTAAACCACATGCAACAGTGTATGGAGGATGGAGGCAAACCTCCCTGAAATAAGCTCACCATGTAAACCAACTTCAGCTTTGATTCGTATTTGTTTACTGACACTCCACACCAATGACTGCACACACAGTTACAGACGCTACCAAAGCCAAGAAAAATCTCAAACCGTGGACATCAAAACTCCAAGCAGAAATAACATTTGTGGTCGAAGTGCAAAAGGCCAGTGTGGGATGTTGGAGGCTCAGATTATACAGTGAGCCTCAGCACTCAGCCTTTAACTGGAAGACTGTGTGTTTCATCGATGCTTTGGTGTTGGACTTCACAGTAATAACAGTATACATTCTGAAAACTACCGCTACATTCTGGTATCACATTTTAGAACAGGACAACTGTTGGAACGATGATCTCATTTTAAAAACATGAAATAAACAATGAGATAAATGTAATAAATATCATGTGACAAAATGGTTCTGTTGCTCTTTGTTCACTTTTTGTCACTGAAAAAAATCTGCGTTTGAGAAATATTCTTCCTCTTTCAAGTTGTCGTCAATATATCGGGAGCCTTCGTTTCCTGAAATTACTTTTGGTATACGGAGTACAGTTCCAGTCAGAGACTGACTGATTTAATATACAATTTTCAGTTTTATTGATTAATTTTACACCCTGTAACCTACTGGCGACCTTTCCAATGGGACCAGAACACATAGAAACTGGGTTTGGTATGGACATTTGGAAAGGCCTCCTCAAGATCCAGACCACAAGTCTAATGAAAAGTTATGGACCAATATTAAAAAATGGGTCCAGCTAGGAAACCAAATTAAAGAAATTCCACAAAAATGTCCAAAGACAGATCTAAAATATTCAGAAAGCGTCATGTCGAATGCTTGTTAGAACGCTGAACCAGCTTGCGTTAACTTTATGCAAATTAAAATCCACAATTGACCATTGGGAACAAAGACCATTGATTAATTACAGGATCTATTTGCTTTATAAATTATTTGTTGTATTTGTGTATTATTTGTGTAAAGAGCAAAATGAAAACATTTGGAGATGGTTTAAGTTAGGTCTCCAATTACTTCATGGACAATTTTTTATTGTGATAAACTCCGGCATTATCCAAAAGTTCCTCTTGACCAAAAAAACATGAAGATGCTGTCTCCTAAATACCAAAATAAGTAAATAAATAAACACTCCTGATGTTCCTTTATTTTCTACAACTCAAGTCACACAAATGCTGCCCTCCTCCTCCCATGTCCTCTGTCCGTGGGAGCCTGAGCTAATCTCCCATCTGCCCCAACTCCTGCTACACAGACTGCTTTCATTGCTAACGAGGTCCTGATGAATTTTCTTAAAGGCGGCGATGGGCCAAATTGGAGCTGATATGTCCCATCCGGCAGGCTGGATGGAGCCATAAGACAGAGCCTTGTCCTGCTGCCATGTGACAGCCAACCCAGGCCAAAGTGAAAGAACTTATTAGCTCTAACTGGTCAGTTTACTGTGTGTTAGGATTGCTTATTCCATTACAGAAGCTGTATGTATGTGTCCATGTGTTTGCACTTTTATATCAAATGGGGAACCAAGCGTGAAAGGTCTCCAACTGATGGGGCCCCCAGTCAGAGTCAGGCAGGGTTCAGATGTCGGAATTGAGCTGTGACTATTAAGATGAGATAACTTATAAAATAACAAAATGAATAGGTGAAACGTAAGAAATCAAGTACTTTAAATGTAGTGCAGGCGGTGGGTAACGTGACTGTTGGTGTGAGAGTGGGGGACAGTTTAAGGCACCAGATGAGCTCTATGGATGGGTTATTCTGACACACACGCAGACCGAGCTTAGGAGGGTAAAGAGGGGGGCACGACGCGTCAAGCTGGAGCCATGACTCGGTTATGTGTGTGTGCTGTGTGAGGGTGAGTGGGCTGATCCCATTGTGTGTGTCAACAAGCTGTCCCATTCAGCGCCTGTGTGGCTAAACTCTGCTAATGAGCGTTGCCTCTGGCTGGCCCAAGCCAGCACAGCGCTCTTCATGGCTAAACACTCCGGCACACAACGTCCAAAGCAAGAGCAATGGAATAGGGCGATGGGGAGAAGAGAAGGATGCAGGGGTGTGTGAATATTCTAGGGAAACCACAGAATTGGATAGAATGACCCAGAAAAGAAGCAAAATGCAGCTCAGATAAAAAAGGGACAACATTTAAAAAGAAGATGGCAGCTTTTCTACTTGTCAGCTAGATTATCTGCTGATTAGTGTTGGTTCAGTCCAAAGCCTGTTGAGTCGGTCTCCATGGAGAGAAGAGCCTACTCTGGAAACTTTCACAGATTTGATCTGTGGGGAAAGCTTGTGTCGGAGAAATATCACCACACAAACTATTTTAATTTGGCATTTAAGCTGTTGACTAACAGCTTAAATTTAGGGAAAAAAGTAAACTTCAGCCAGCTAGGATGACCTAGGTTTATGGATTTTTGCTGATTTACTCTATGAATCAGAAACTGAACTAAAGAGTCGTTCTGCCTTTTGGTCCACGATGAGTGTAATACAACTTCTGGTTAGATAGACATGACACCCAATGCTAAGGTTAAATTCAAAGTTGTAAAAAGAAACAAATCCATCAAGGGCTGTTTTGGTTTTCAGCACAAAATTGAAATATCACTAAAAACATAAAGAAAAAAGTGATGCAAAGGAAGACTTAAAATCCTAAACAGCAATGGTCCCTGTTATTTTACCATTTAGACTTCAAAAGCACAGCGAGAAGGGGGCTTTTTCTTGAAACAGAGTGCAGTCTATTCCTGGAACAGGTTGCAAAAAAGGTTCAGAGAATTTACCATGCAAATCGTTGATAGGAAGCAACACTTTCATGTGACTTCCCAGTAGCCTGCTGCTGCTGGAGAAATCCTGAATTACAGAAATCTATATTTTTTCATAGTTATTATTTTTCATTCAAATTTCTGCTGATATTCCAATTTAGTGTTAACGGCGTAGAAAATGTTCAAGAACACTTTTCAAAGCGGGTTTTTATCTATATTGTACAGCATTGGAAGCAAACCGCTTCAAATATGGGACAAAAAAGTGAGAAACGGTCACATCAATAGAGTCACTGACAATGACATCCATTCAAACATGCTGGAGATTGAGGGAACAAACGTCAGCACCACCTATATAACATGTCCTGCTGATCCCAAGAAGACTCTCGGGATCAAGCTTCCCTTTTTGGTGATGATTATTAAGAACCTAAGGAAATACTTCACTTTTGAAGTCCAGGTGCTGGACGATAAAAACGTCCGGCGATGGTTTCGGGTGAGCAACTATCAGAGCACAACGCGGGTGAAGCTGTTCATCTGCACCAGGCTGATGAGGCTGGACGACGGCTGGAAACAGATTCAGTTCTTGTAGTGAGTCTACAAGTCCTAAACAGTCCTGTACTAAATATAATAGGATGGAATTATATTATAGTTGTGTATATTTTAGTCACAGTTATTAATCTTAGGTTGAACTAAGACTGCTCAGTATTATGTTACACACCCGCTTAATATGTCTCTTTTTCTCTCTCACTGAACATCAATATTAATACACAACAAAGTAAACTTCAAGGCTGGATGAATACACTGCAGAGTCATCTCATCTGCATATCTGAAAGGAAACAGGACTCACATTTTGAACAGACTCATCAATGACAGTGATATTTAAAACAAGTAAAATACCATTCATCAATTCAGCTACAAATGAATTCATATAAAGTTGCAGCGAGCAGCATCTCTAGCCCAACTGGGCTGTCTAAAGAAGAAAATTTCATATGGAGAACAAAAACAAAGCAAGTAGTAATGACAGCTAAAGAAAAAAAAAAAACAAAAAACACCCAAACGTGGGGGTGCCGGTTGTACGAGTCTGCATGAAAAAACAAGGAAGACTAAAGTTGGGGGAGCTGTGGGTGAGAAAAGGAGGGCATGTCATCATCCATCAACACAAGGAGTTCTCTCTCTCTCTTTCCTGCTCAACACTTTGCCTCCACCAGCAGCAGGCTATTTGGAAGCCACATGTGTATGTGAGTTAGTGTTTGAACGAGTGTGCTGGAGGTGAGGTTTGGGGCTGAGGCCATTAAAGCTCTGTTAAAACACTTCTGATGCTGTTGGCTGATGCTGAAGCAAAAGGAGAGTGGGAAAAGAGAGAGAGAGGAGGAGTGAGACAGTGAGGGAGGGAATAGACTCTCAGTGGCTAGCCTGGCCCCCACAGCAGTCCGTTGGCAGGCTGTCAATACTATGAGCACAGAGGTGCGAGATGAGTCAACAACCTAATTCTGACATCAAACTTTCATGGGCAGCAGAGGGCAAGAACAGGATGGAGAGAGAAGAGAGAGCTCTGCTGTTAATGCTTCCTCCATCACCCGACCTTCACTCCTCCAAACCTTTTAAGAAGCCTTTAAAAACCGACTCCTTCTGCTCTCACGCACATATACAAACCCAGGGACACACGCGGCTGCACTTTTAAAGTTCTGACCTGCGGCTGAATTACATTTGGAGTGTTTTAGCAAGATATAATAGTGACCCTCTCACCCCCCTCCATTTCTCTCCCAGTTCTACAGAAACTCTCCTCCTGAGTCTGAGAGTGCCACCAGCTTTATTTATTAAATATGGCCTGAGAGAAGAAGCAGCTCAGGTGAGGTGAAAAACAGTTTTAGTAGAACAGCTTTCAATGGCTTTCTGACAGAGTGGGGTGGGACTGGACCAGCAGCGTCGTGGAAAGAGACACCTTCAGGGATAAGCTGCACCGATCAGAGAAAAACAACGCTGACTTTAGTATTTAGAATTAGATAGGAAGTGCTGAATTTCCTGTTTTCATGAGCAATAAGAGGAACTGAGATGTCATCAGAGCACAGGACTTTACAAAATCCTTCTTATGTACAAAAAATTCAAACATTATTTGTATTAAAGAAAAGAAATCAATTTCAGTAAATAAATGAATAAATGGTTCCAAACCCAACAGGGTGTTTCTATTTACAGTGTCACCAAGTGACTCCAAATCTATTCAAGCACTGAACAAATCAATGCGTAGAGATGCCATGACTTGCTCCAGCTGAACAGAAATAAAACTAAAGTTATTATCTTTGGAAATCTGCATATGGTTTGTTACTTGGCTTTACTTCATAATAAAATGAGAAAGAACTAGAAGAAATCGGGTGGTTTTCTTGTTTTAAAACTAAATTAATTTTTTTTTTCATTATTTTTCATTTTATTTTAATGGTTAAACCAAAGAGAAGCTTTATATTTTATAAGAGAACCACCTGCAGTTCCAATTTCGCGGAGTGGTCGAGAAATGGACCAAAGTCTCACCATTAGCAGTGCTGGTGTTACACCAAATTCTGTGACCCATCATATTCTGTGACTGCAGATGGCGGTAGCGTGCATTTATCTGCATGTACATCTTGAAGACCAGCAAGAAATTAATTACAATCAGCTCTCAATGAATATAATGTGTCACCCCCAAATAGCCAGACTCACAAAGGTCACAAATTATGATGATTTTTAAATCTGTGACCTTGCTGTACAGAACTAATAGTAACGTATGAGATCATTACAACTACTTTTCAGATTTCTGTCACCTCTTGAGTACAATATGGATGCTTTTTGTAGAATATTTGAGCCTCAAATGGCCAGTATCACACATGTCACAATTTTTGATACCTAGTCTTTGGCCTTTGACCTTCAAGTCTTTGGTGTTAGAAGGCTTCCTTGCCAACACCGTAATCTTTTAGCTCTGTCCAAAACTTTTGTCAGAATCAGGTCAGGACCCAAAACGTTTATTCATTACCCTACATTACTTCCAGCCAAACAAAACAGGCACATGCAGAGGGGGGATTGGAGGGGGCTTGAGCCCCTGCCACTTTTATCCTTGATGACCAAGGTGCCATTTTTGAGGTTTTTTTAAAATTATTATTTCTTTATTGTTACTTCTTTATCTGTACATCAGAATTCGATTCGATTAAATTTTAGATTCTTGATTAATATGGATTGTTGCTACGTTGTTGAACTGTGTTCTAAGATCTTCTTCAATGTGCCCCTTTTAAACTTTGAGCCCCCAACCCTCCAAAGGTCTCTGCATGGCCCTGAAACAAAATATATTGGCAAAACTAAAATATTAGCTAAAACCTAACTCCACAGTGTTATAAATAATTTCTGTCATATTATTATTAATAATGGCTTTATCACACTAAGACACTGTCATGCTGTCAAAGATAGAGGGAGCTTTTCGCTCTATAAAATACAAATATCTGTCAGCGCCTCTTCTTCTGACAGTGAAGCTCTTAAGTACTCTATAAAATATAAACCTGCATAAAAAATACAAAAACTTAAATAATCAATGAGATACATTAATCACACACCAGTCAGTGTATTAGGACATGCTGAACAGTGATAATACAATGAAAAAGTACTGAGGTTAAGTAGGTGTTTTAAATATTTATACTTCCATATAAATGTGCCAGAGTCCCATTTCATTTTTGCAGAGCTACAGCAGGCATACACTGAATCACTGTCAGTCAATGTCAGTCAGTCCCATATTTTATTTATAAATGATGAATGTTCTTGAACACCACAAAAAGTTTAAACTTCTAACGGTTATGATCACCTCTAAAACCTGGCTCGGAAATGTTCCATGCTGGATCACATTGGATTTGTGTTGGTCGAATTTGAACACAATCAAGTTCAGACAACTTCCACAGCACTGTTAAAGGCTGTGAGCAGCCAAACAGACCTGGACCCCCTGCTTGGTAAATCCAATTCTCTGTAGTTGCAGAAGTGCAGAGAAAAAACAAACAAACTAGAAATCAGTGCTCTGAAAGTTGATTTGTTTTGAAAGGCCAACAGCGAAACATATTTCTGGGGTTCAGTGGTTAGAGCTTTTGGCAAATGTAGATGATGATGACAAGGCAAACAAACAAGACTGGAAGATTTTCCCTAATGTTCTCTTATGGTTTTTCATGTGCAGACAGGGACAGTGAAGAGCGCAGGGAGGGAAGAGAGAGAGCATTGACAGAGCAGAGAGAGGACTGACAGTGTGAGGCACAGGCATGAAGGAACGAAGGGATTACAGGAGGACAAATATTAATATAGTAAATACAAGAAAGTGGAGGTGTCCTTTTCAGTTCATCACCTGGGTAACAGTGGATTGTAACCTGCAAGTTACAACTTGCATAAGATTTCATTCAACATATTATCATTACCTAAAATTTAGTGTCATAAATTTTAGGTAATGACTTCTAAATATAATATTTTTAGAATCAAGAGAGTGAGTGAAATAAGTGGTCATCTTCAAAAAGATCAGTTATCTTTCTCATGCATCACACATTCAACAGCCAGCTTCAAAGAGCAAATAGAATATCATAGAGACATAAAACTTACAATTGTACAAATATATAAAATAGATAAATTCTAATTAACATTTTTGAAAGTTTTTTCAGAGCAGATAAATCCTTTTAAAACTACTTTTGCCAAAAGAGTATTTGAAGCCTTGCCAGTTATACAAACAGGAAAACATTTATTATGATGGTGATGGTCATTCTTAAATATCTACTGATGTCTAAGACAGAAAACAGATTTTTTATTTAAAAAAAAAAAAAAAAAACTTTAAAAGAGGAATATGTTGAATAGCAATAGATTATTGACGGTACATAAAGAATGAGACATCTTGGTTCTGTAACAAAAAAGCGGATATAATGACATAATGCCTCTTTTTAGCTTGAGTTGTGATTTTTGCTGCATATCAATCAGCTTTTGCAATAAAAATATGAAAACAGCTTTTTTAATACATTTTTGAAATACTTTGAGCCGCAAGCAAAATGTATGACAAAATCTTGTTCCACTGCCTTATCAAGGCAGGGCAATCTTTTCTGTGTTGAATCTGTTTGTTTTCTAGTGGAGTTTTCTTCCAGGACGTCACTTCACTTTACTCCTGAGGTTCAAAAGCATCCATGTCAGGTTAATCTGTAATTTAAAAATGATCAGTATGTGCATGGCTGCTTCATGTGTCAGTGTATCACAACTGTGATAAACTGTTGACCTGCTTGGAGGTTATTATGGAGTTGACTGTTGATTGATGGGAAAGGCCCCACGAACCTCTAACAATCCTGAAAATGACTGAATGAATCTCATCTGACCTTATATCACACATAAAGGGGAACATTTGTTTCTGACTTCCTGGGGAGTTTTCCTGACTTGCAATAAGTGAAACAGAAAAATCCAACTGAAGAGTGAAGTGTTGGCAAAAGCAAACCCTCCATGTATTCTGGGGCTTTATTCTATAAAAAAGTATTCTCTCTCTTGAATGTTTAATCAATTTCTTGCTTTTTTCTTTGTCAATTTTATAATCAAGCACTCCTCACAAAAGAAAATCTATAATCCATCGGTAAGCCACTACATCAAACCTCAAAATGTTTGATGTAGTGGCTTACCGATGTTTGGCATGGGCTAACACAATCATTTTAAGGCACTTTAAGTTTCAAGAATAACTGCCTGATATATTATTTTCTAATTTATTGGTAGGCTTGGAGCTGGATCTAATCCCAGTTCAGGCCTGATCATGTCCAACCAATGTCACGCTTTCTCAGGAAATCTGACAGTAATGGAAACCAGAATCAACCTGATATGAAATGACATGAGGAAACATGAACATGGTGTACTGTGTACTCCCATGCAGGAGGAACAGGTATTATTAAAAATATTTAATAATATTTTTACCAGAGTTTTACTGAGAAGTGGTTCCAATAATGAGCTCAGGTGTTTGCTAACTGCTGCTGGCTAGTCTGAAGGAGCGGAATGGGGAAGTCACAAAGGGAGGTGGAAGCTCATAAACTTGGAAACTGCAGATGTGAGGAGGAGTTGCGTTCAACCAAACGTTTTCCACAGCTGAATGGTTACCATGGAGATTGAAGGATTTCCAAAACAAGCATAAAACAATCAAAGCAACACTCCTGGTATGTTTTTGATGAGGAAACAATACTATATATAATGTAAAGCTCAAAAAGTCAATTTTAAATAATACTGCCTCTTTTGGACAAAGACAGATTTTCCTTTCATCGCACCCACAAAATGGGTGTCAGCAGATCATTATATTGGTTTCTGAATTACTGAAGAAGTCAACTGATCACACTGGCAGAATTTACAAATCAGAATTATCATCCTGTTACCCTGTCATGTGACAAATTTGCAAAAATAATTACAGATTGAGTATTGCTCTGAGGCTGAGTATATTTTCTCAGACGTCACCCAGCACATCTCCATCCCTCTGTCTCTGGCTCATTATAGGCAGTGGGGCTTCCTAATGTGTTAAAACTCAGTGGGGTGGAAACGTCAGCCAACGGACTTTGGTCCCTCAACGATCTTTACTTATTCATGCACGCTCTGGCCTCTCCCCAGGACAGAGCAGCTCTGACCCAGGAGGACAGCAGAGCCTTGAAAAAAGTAACCCTGCATCAGGGTCACTCAGTGTTTTAGGCCACTGAGTCGACAAACAGCAGTGCCAGACTGCCACTAAGCTCTCTTGTGTTCATAATTAAAGTGTGCCACTCTCCACGAGTGTTACATTTCTCTTCTTTTCCAGCTGCTGCGTTATGTGTGTTTTTGGTAAGTGTTTATCCGTCAATAATCTCTTCATAATGAAAAAGAACATAGTACAAAAAAGATATCATCCTCAAGAAACTGATAAAAATGATACTTAAAGCCTGCAGACAAATGAAAGAAAGAACTAGATTTTTTTTGATTGTTTGCATCCCCTTTTTGGTTAAACACTATATAATAGTTTCTGATAATACTTTATCATTTTTTGTAATTTAATGGTATCAAGGATTAATATTTAAAATTTTGAAATTGCATTTTGGAAGCTTGAGATTGCAATTCAGTCACTGTCACCATTCGCTCATGTGCTCCTTGTTCTCCAGAATAGGTCATAAACATCAGAGAATATTGAAACAATGTTCACTTTGGAAAATGAGTGAAAAGTAACAAAGCATTAAGTTGAATATTAATCAGCAACTATGACAAGTTTTCAGCATGAATAAGGATTTGCTGCTGCAAAAGAAGTCATTCTAAAGTTTGTCTGATTATCATTCACCAGAAATGCATGAATCAGAAAATTCCAAGTTTCATTGTTTGTTAAACTTTAACCTGGCGGCTTTCCACAGTTCTGATTTGTCTATAAAAATATATATAAAAAAATAGAACATTTTGGATTCTTGTCTGTACATTACAATTGATCGTAGTTATCAAATATTGTAGTCAAGTTGAGTTTATTACTCAAATTGGTTTAAAAAGTTTTCTAAGGAAGCCCAGCAGATGTTAGCATGGAGATGTTTTAAAGTAGGTTTTCTAATATCTAACAGGGAAACAAGCCACGTTGATGTTAAACTACCTTCAACATCCTCTACTAGTGGGCAGCACAGCTAGCAACACTAAAACAGCAAATTCCATGTGTGCTGGGTGGTACATCAGCTAAATTCATGTTCAACACTCTGTAGCACATGCACAACTGAGAAATACCCAGTTGGAGTGTATGAATATTACTCAGGTCCTACGCAGCAGTTTTACTTTTGATCAAACTGAAGTTTCCACCATGTTCACTATGAACTGTGGCAAAAAAGAGAGTTGAGATATAATTTATTATAATTTCTTCCAATCACAAATCAGGAAGATTGTTTTCAAACAATCTTCAGGAATCAAAATAAATATTTAATGTAAAAGACAATCATCCCTGAGTTCTCTTCTGGTCATTCAACAGCACTGAAGTTGGAGAGATGCGCAACCAGTTTGCTGCATTTGAAACATTGACTTTAGTTTCCTCGATTTTCAAACAACAAACTTTAGTTCTTAGGTTGAATTTTAGTTTATTGCCGCAAGGATTTGTGGTTATAACATTATTTCCCTTATGTAAATCAGGGTCTTACATTGGATTAAGATCTTGCTGGAATATTTATGTTCATGTTCATATCTAATTACAGCCAAAGTCAACTCTGGAGTGTCTTGTTGGTGCAAACTTTATGGGCGGTGAAGCTGTAATTAAAACAGAGGTTTCAGGTTGTTTCAATTCACTGGATGCTTTCAGAGGATTCATCGGGCTCTGACCAAGGGAGTTCATGCTGTAGCCAAGGTTGTCTGTTTTGTTCTTCACAGAAAGAATGTGTATGTATGTGTTCTCTCCTCATCTCAGCCCCAGTGCCCCTGTGCCCTGGCCTCTCTTCCTCCCCCACTGTGTGTGAGTTTATTCACAGGAAATGCAGGGAAGCCTCACGGGTGGCTGAGCTGATGCGAAGCGACGTGGCGTCTCCAGCGAGCCAGGAACTTAGCATGTCAGGCAGGTCAGCACGGGGCAAGCAGACAGTCGATAAAATATTCAATACAGCACTCCCAGTTCATGGATCTAATACCTCAGAAAAGGCCCCCCTCCAAAATCTAGACGGAAAAAAATCTTCTCTCCAAGCTTTACTTCTCACACCAACTGGATGGGAGTGTTTATCGCACTCAGGGTGAAAAAGCAGCCTGTCAATGAAGATCTCACAGAGTCTAGGAGTCGAGCTTTAATGGTTTCATCTTCGCATGATGTCTTATGGATCCCTGACACTGGGATGGAAAAGCGAGCTTTATTGAGAGCGAAAGTTCAAAAGTGCAGTGCGACCTTTTCAAAATCAAAATGATATCATAACGCAGTGGCTCTGTCTTTCTACCCCCCCACACACACCTTCGTTATTTGAATTCATCCTCCTAAAACCTTAATTTTCTCAATTGTTTGCATTTTCTTTAGGACTTTTTTTGAATGCTGTACATCTTTAAAGTGCCTGAAGGGTGAAGTGAAAGCATACGCTGGAGTTTGACAACCTGCAGTGTGTAGAGCCTGGATGGGCCCTGGAATGCCTAGTGTCACTTTCGCACAGTGGGCGCTAATTCCAATTAGCATCATTCAACAGCACTGAGGACACATCACATCGACTCAGTCTCTGCCGAGACAGGCGCCCTCCACGGACCTGGCGGATACAGTGAAACACCAGCTGCTATCAGCCTGTTTCGCTGATTAACCTAGACACTAAGATGTTGCTGCTGTGTCTTCTGACTCCCGAGTCGCCACCTCCTCCACTCTCTGTTGTCCTGGGGTAGCTTCCGTCTACTTACATTTTTAACAAGCGTCTCCTCTGTCTCCATCTCTTTTATTGTGTCGTCTGAGTGTGTGGTATTTTATTACTTACACTGCATAGATTGGTTGAGTACACTGGATCAGTGTTACCCACTCAAACGGTTTTCCTTTCTCCTTCTGAATAATTAATGGAAATGGATGGTTAAGGACAAAGGCAGTGAAGACTCCATTAAGGGGCGAAATGTTGAGAGGTGCTGACTTCATCATTGAGGTTGTTAGCACCAGAGCTCCTCACTCACGTCAACAATATCCTACAGGACAAAGCGGATCCAGGAAATACTGGAATTCGCACTGAAAGATGGTCCAAAGTTCTGATAACATGGGAATAACTCATTCACATCGACACAGCCACCAATAGTTGCTTATTGGACGTACAATTGATGAAAATAGCTGGATGTGACTCTGAGATGGATTGTTTTTGATTTTCAAAAGGCTTGTCATTAGAAACTCCAGAGTTTCAGGGCCCTCCAGCTTTCAGATCCCTATAAATAAAAGCTTTCCTGAGTGTTACTTTGCTCTCTCACTTCCAGAAACACACTCATGTAGCGACTGGAGCCTAGTAAATAGCCCCCTTTGGATGAAAAACATTCCAACACTCCCAATAGTATGAGAGCTTAGTGGATGCTGGATGGACTTTAAAACTGGACTCCAGCACTCGTTTCCTAAAGCACTGCTTTCACTGCCACCATTTTTGCAGAAGTCCCTGGACTGTCCACGGATTTACTGCACTCACTCTCAGAAAGGGAAAAGCAAAGGATTTGCACACAGCAGGAAAGAAAGAAATGCCCAAATTTTGCATCTATGCTATATTTTTTGTTTATTTGTGTTTCAAGAAGAAGTTTTGTTAAAAGGCCTGTCTTCCTGTAAGCATAAAAAAACCCAAGCATTACAACACCAGCTCATAAATAGACATGGGTGACACGACTCCCTGCCACAAAAGCCAAAATGCCAGAATGTGACATGTTTTGCTACGGCTTGTGGTTTTTTCAAAGAATCACTTCCATGACAAAAACAGTAAATCCCAGAACTAAATCTTTTCTAAACACTTTTAAATATATTTATTTACAAGACGAGCTGTACAATAAAAGTCAAACATGAGTCAATCCAACTTGTTTTAAACAGAAGAGTTCTGGCCAAAAGCCAAGTTATATTACTGCGCAGCCGATCAAGCGGATGTCTATTTAACACAAAGATCTTTATATTAGAAAAACTTTATTTTATAACAATTGTAGTTTTAACTGTTATGCAATGATAACATAACTTCATTTCAAGATAGTCTTACAGTATGATCATCACAGATATCTGTAGAAGATTCCAGCTGAACTTACTCTATTAATAAAATTAGGAGACCAGTTGTTATTACGGGCTGCACAGTGGAGCAGTTGGTAGCACTGTTGCCTTGCAGCAAGAAGGTCCTGGGTTCGGTTCCCGGCCTGGGGTCTCTCTGCATGGAGTTTGCATGTTCTCCCTGTGCATGCATGGGTTCTCTCCGGGTACTTTGGCTTCCTCCCACACTTAACCTGTTAGGTTAATTGGTCTCTCTAAATTTTCCCTAGGTCTGAGTGTGTCTCTGTGTTGCCCTGCGACAGACTGTACCCCACCTCTCGTCCGGAACGTTAGCTGGAGATAGGCACCAGCGCCCCTGCCGACCCCACTAGGGACAAAGGTGTGTGTGGATGGATGGATGGATGTTATTACACTGAGAAGGCCGGTCATGTTCTTATGATATCCACCACTACTTTCAAAGCAAGTGTACACCAATCATAGCTTTACAATAAAACAGCTTCACAAACATTACATTGTAGCCAACTATATTGTATTTGATAGAAGTGACGTCAGACCAACAACCTTTGGGTAAGAATTTCAACATGACTAAAAAAAAAAAAAAAGGTTTTGAGAAAAACAAAAATCTCCAGCAAGGCCGTGAATTCTATTCAACAGAATTGTGTTGGCACCAGTGCAAAGCTTGCTCAACACTGGCAGCAGGTGCATGTGACTGCATGTGTAAACACCTTTTGACATCACCCTTGTAAGGAAAAGGAAAGCAAAAAGGCCAAAAAAAGACCAAAATTCTGCAGGAAGTAAAAAGAGAGGAGAACCAAGGACAGATTAAGCCATGCTGTCCATTGTTTGAAACATCCAACAACTATTTATAATCAAAGGCAGGGACGTCCCGGTCTAATCACATGATCAGAAATCGGGCCCGATCAGATATATATGTATACTTATTTTAAACCCAAATTGGAATAGCAACTGTTAGTATCCTGCGTTATGTGGTGGTATCGAGTTAGACTGGAAATAACACAGGCGCTGTACTTTGTAGCACATACTGCCATAAAGCAAAGCAGAGTACAGCATCAGTTTGAAGTGGGAGCACTGTGCCAACTTAGCAACATTGTTGCTATATTTAGCAACTTTTCAAACCTCTCCAGCAACTTTTACTAAAAAAAAAAAAAAGCAACAAAGAACAGCAGGCTCGCTTTGCAGCATCCAGCAACAGAGCAGAGAGGAAACCCACTCCATTCTGTTACCACATTGCCATTGAATCATGCATGTGCAAGGCTGCCAGTGATCTCGTTCTGGATTACATTAAATATAATGTACATGTAGGTTTTCATGTTGTCCCTTAGCATTGGTCGACACACACTGACTTGGGCTCAGGCTAAAAGACCTGATCAGAAAATCCCTAATCAAAAAAATGTCTTTTTTATATATAGTGCCAACAGAGGAACTTTCAGTCAATCACATTTAAAGTCTTTTTTTCCATAGTTATGGATAACGACTGAGATCCAGCAGCATTTTAATTGTTCTTCATAATATCATTAATGACAGAACGAGGGGAAAATAAAGTGGGAAGTCAATAGGCAGATTGATGTGGCATCGATGTGAGCGATGCATCATGGTAAAGAGAGAGCCAAGCCTCTAGATTTAACAGTGAATGTATGCTCCTACCCTGACTTATAGTCATGAGTGCTGGGTGATAACCAAAAGAACAAGATCATGGATACAAGCTGACTAATCACGTTTCCTCCACAAGCTATCAGGACCCTTCCTTAAAAATAGGCTGAGAAGATCTGGGAGGAGCTCAAAGTAGAGCCACTGCTTTTCCATGTCAAGAGGAGCCAGCTGGTAGCAGCTCACCAGGGAGGCATCTGGTTAGGATGCCTCCCTGGTGAGTGTTCCCCAAGGGAAACCCATGACACACTGGAGGGACTAAGACGGACTATGTGGAACTGACCTGGAAATGCCTTGGGATTCCCTCAGAGGAGCTGGTCTTTGAAGATGGGTAGGAAAAACTCTGGGCCTTACTGCTTAGGCTGCTGCCCAAAAACCTGACCCTGGATTAAGCTGATTGATGGATTGATTGATGATATGACTGATTGATTGATTGATTGATTAATGTATTGATCATCATGATAGACTTGTTACAATTGAGGCGAATGGACGGATGGAATATCATAGACATAAAAAAGCCATAGTAAAGGAGCCATGCTAAAAGAGACAAAATTCAAATTTCCCTCAACTCTCCTTCAGCTATCAATTTTGGTGAATGTGTAACCAGAAATTTTACATAAATTACACAACTCAATTCAGAACACTCCTGCACATGACTGCATAGTGACACTTTAAACCAAGCTCTAAATCTCAAAGCTTTATAAATATTTGGGCAAAAGGGAATAAATCTGACATCAGGTAAAGCTATTAGTAGTCCACTGCTGTTCTTCTTGGAGGTCATTGGAGAAGGGGTTAGTGCTGCTGACTTCAGGAATGCTGTCAGTTCAGAGCTGTAAACGGAGTTGGCCTTCACCAACAATGGGGCATATTTTGTGAGATGCTGGGAGTCGATAGCAGGCGTCCACTGTGACAAAGGGCCATTTTTCTGGATCCGTGAGAAAGGCATGTTAGTTCAGCTCTTTGATACAGGACACTGTTTCTGTGACCGCCATTCATTACCATGTATAACAGACCAGAACTCAATGGACATTACGCATTAGGCATAACTTTTTCCTCCTACACACATTTACAAAGGCCAGGCTTCTCCAAACACTTCTAGGTGTCTCATAAAATGACCTTGGGAGTTGAAAGAAATTAAAAAAAGAAAAGCATCTGATCTGGCTTCATACGCTTCTTCTTCCCTCTCTAGTTAAGTATGAGCTGTCTGAAAGGCCAAAGTTTTGTTGGTGATTCAGAAGAATAACAAGGCAGAGGCATCCACATTTGTTTCCACTTATGTTATATGATCTTTGTGAGGCTAATTTGAACAAATCCCTTGCTCCAACCGCACACTGTACTTTCCAAGAGGGCTCTTAACATATGTACACTGGGTGTTAATGTCATGCTCCAAGTAAACTGTGCTGATGGTCGGTCCTGGATGAAGGGAGCTCTATTTCTGGCCTGAACTCTCGCTAGTCTTTTATTAAGAAGCCATATAAAATGAAGCATGAGTAACAAAAGCTGCAAGGACCCTGTCATTTAGGACTAACTGCAACATTTAACCAGCTCAGCTTCAGAACATTCTATAAGGTCAATTCTAATCAACATTACCCTCAGCACCACAGTACAGATAAATACCAAAGAATCAGAAATTGAAGAACCACAGTGTGGATCTAAATCTTTACTGGAACTCTAACAAAACCCTTTCTGCTTTGAATATGTTAAATGACTGTACTTTAACAATGCAGACAGTCCAACGCTACACAGGAAGTCAAAAGAACAAAAATCAAACTACTGAAACCATATTTGATTGGAGTGTGATTGAAAATTCTCAAGTATTTTTTGTTAAAATTTTGTTATCAATTTATTGCAAAGATTTTTTCTCTGTTGTCATTCAACCATATTGTCTCAGGTCATCGCTAATGAATGAAACAGAAGGCAGGGAAAGAAAAGTTGTCAAGAGTTAAATGTGGGCTCTTAATGCTTGTGCAAGGGACGACATTTGATAATATTTTGTCTTCAATACATGCAGACGAAAACTATCGCTACTAGTTGCCTAACAGCTAATGCTAAACTAACATTTAGCCTGGATGTTTGAAACTCTTCAGCATTGACTGGTTTATTTGTTACGAAATTTTGCTTAAGACAAACAAACCAAAACTACAAAAATACAAAACAGATTTCACAATAGTTATTTGTAAAACAAATATGAAGCACTTTTTTTTCTTTATATGTGAAGCTACTATATCAAACTACTTGATATAGTCTGTGATTGATTGACTGGCGACCTGTCCATCACTTCTCACCCATTTACCACAGGAGATAGGCACCAGCAGCCTTCACAACCCCACTAGGGATGAAGCGTGTTAGATAATAGATGGATGGATGGAATGGTATTAGTATTTTATGCCCTCTGGCTAAGTTGTAGGATGAGTCAGGGGCATGAAAGAAGTGTGCTGACTTCAACCACTCTCTTTGCATTGGTCCTTCCACAAAACACTTAAAGATGGCAAAAAGGTGCCTTAATCCTGTCTCGAAGTACTGTGTGAAAGAGGCTAATAAAGGCAATGAGTCCAAATTCTCTGGCTGTAAATCAGGCCCATACCATTAAACCTCCATCACTATGCTTCCCAGTTGATATAACTGGTTTGGGCTGGTTTGCAGTGTTTGCTTTCTGCAAACCAAAGGACTCCCCAGTATGGCAAAACATCTCTACTTTGTGCTGATCTGTCCAAAGAACATTGCTCCAAAAGTCTTGTCTACCCAGATGGAGGTTTGCAAACAAGACATGCTTCCATATTCATTTAAGAGAAAAGATTTGTCCTGGTAACACTTCTGACACATCCTGCTTGATCAGTCTTTTCTTTTTCTTTTAATTATGCCACAAGCCTCAGAATGCTAACTGAGGCCTGTGGAGTCTGGGAGATGACCCTGAGTTTCTGAGTATGACACAATCACTTCTGCCTATTTATTTTACTGTAGATTGGTGGACTTAAAGTTCTTTGAAAAATGTTTTAAATTGTTCTCAGACTTATCGGCCTCAACAGTTTCTTCTCTTAGCTGTAGAATCCAGACCAAAGAGTTGCTAGAACTCCTGCTTTTATGGATGTGGTTAAACTTGCTATTTATCAACTGACCAAGTGGACCTTACAAGAAACAATTGTTAAAACTGTTCCGTTTTAACTAATGGAAGAACGTACTTCTTCCTGCACACAGTTTGTTAACATGGAACTAATAGTTTGTTTTTTTACAACTGAAATAAGACTTAAAAAATTTATGAGCCTACTAAAATGACTTAAATGTATAATGCTTTCTGCACTTTATTTTTACATTGACTGTATAAAATAAAAGAACTGTCTGCCTCAAAGCTTTTGTAAGCATCAATTAATATAAAAGTAACTATATTATCGGACACAGAAAAGCATAGGAAAATAAAAATGTCTACAAGAGAGCTGATTGTTGAGGCATAAAGCCGACTCCTCAAGGCTTCTCAACCAAACAGTCTCACAATTACTTTATTGCCAAGAAAGTTCTCTTCAGCCCACTTTGCTGCTTCTCTCAATGTTGTGCTGCTGTGACTCCCAAATGTGGCACTTTCCCCCAGTATGCTGTAAGTGTACTACAGCTCTGGGGAATGCCAACACCATGTCAAAGGAAGGAGTGAGATGGTGAGAGAAGAAGAGGTGGAGGAAAGGCTCTGGTAAAATGTTAATGTTCCTGTCCTGTTCAATATCCGTATCTTTAGTCAGGGGATTGCTGCCGCCTTTCGTTCCTTGAACTGTTGTAAGAATACATGAAGTAGCGGGAGGTACCACATGTGGATCAGAGACAACTTTGTCCCCTGCTTTTCGTGAGTGAGCAATTCCACACCATCCCACACACTGAAAGCATAAACATTTCATGTTTGGTTAGTAGCCATGCATGAGGAATTCCCCCTCCCAGTTGGTGTTTGATGTTTTTATTGCCTCCATTTTGAAGAGCATTGTGCAGAGTGAGCATCCTCACACTCTCTACACCTAAAGTCATCTTTTTTTGTAACAGAGATTCGCAGTCTACCTGAGGGTGATTCATAAGTTTTGGAGCCACTAGCTAAGTCCTCTCACACTAGGAGGGGGCCACTGAGGGATTGAGAGTTATTATGTGTCTGGTGTAAGGGAATGAATTCTGAGTATAGCGGGGAGAAAAAGTGATGTGAATTAGAGTGTGAGTATGTGAAAGAAAAGGAATTGAGGTAGAGGAAGGAAGTGTCGGGTAATGTCTGGCAGATGACAGATCAGTGAATTACTTTCTTGTGCCCACAAGGCAGAAGAGCTGGTGGTGTGGTGGTCACATCTCCAGAACACTTACAGTCTTTATCCCACTCTTCTCCCCCTTTCTCATTACTACAGAGGAGGCTATTCAACAACAACCACCACCCCCAATGCCTCCTGTCTCTCTCCACTCAAACAGACACAACCGTCCTCTCTGAAGCCATCTTACCCTTTCTTCAGAAATTATCTGAAAACACATTTTGCAGTGCTGCAAAGATAATAGGAGGGATGAGGACAAAGGACGGCCTGCTTTTGGACGAGGCGTCTTTTCTGTCACTCGCCACAAAAGCGGTCAATTCAACGCCTCGCCCCACAACAGCATCATAAGGTCATTATGTTCCCCCCTGCTTTTCCCACCCACTGACCAAAAGAACGCCTAGTTGATGTGCCAAACCGCATATGGACAACTCCTAAACACACTGATCACTGCTCCCAGTCAAACAAAAGTCTCCCATAACGCTTCAATCAAATTCTCTACCCCAAAACAAAAATGTTGTCGGTGAACCTTGTACAGTACAATATATATTTTCATCTTTCCAGTCCCACACGTCTACTTGGCCTTCAAACTTTTAACTCTTGCCCTTTTTCCCAAGACAGTTGTTTAGTGTGCATTTGTGTGTGGGTGCGTGTGTGTGTGCGTGTTTATGTGTGTGTGGGAAGCCTGAGCGGGTGGGATCCAGGGGGCAGTGACTAGGGGTGGCTGAAAAAAGACAGTCAACAAATCTCCATTGTCCCCATAGCGGTGGTAATTGCATTTGATTAAAATAATGACAGGGTGTCGGGGCTGAAAGAAGGGTCTCTGGGAGGGAATGTGAAGGCCTAACACTGAAATATGTTGCCAAGTAACGAAAGAAGGATAAGAGAGCCCACTGCATGGTTGCTGTCAAGAAGTTTAAAGTAGTACTCACCTGGAAGGTCAAACAAGCAGAAACATGTCATGTAACACCACATGGAAAAAAAGGAGAATAAAGAAAAAAATATTTTTTTGATTTGATAATAAATTGTACAAAGAAAACAAATTAACCACCTGTAATGCAGTTACAGTAGAAGCACACACTTGAAAATGCCACAGATGGATATGGGTGAACCAGAGCCTCCACTTTCTGTCTTGCATTGGCATCATTCGTTAAAGAAATGGCAAATATCGACTATTTTATATGAAGACAACAATGTGCCATTTAAAGTGGTGGTATTATATATTTTCCAGGCACATGGTGCCATTTTATAACACAATCAAATAACTACGTTACCTTCAGTGATAAAAATGCCGACTATTTCAAACTTGACATGTCTTTGAAATTTGATGCATTGAAATTGGCTATTGTCTCTAAGAACAAAGCTCCAAACTTGATGAGAGGTGTACTTGGTGAAGCCTGATGAGTATTGGATTGACTAGATGAATAGACATAAATACTTACTTAATCTTGTTTTTTTCTGCTAGTGCCCTAGGAAGGTTCAGTTTTGGAGAGTTCATAATATCGCTTTCTCTCTACAACCACAGTAAAGTCCACAGTGCCTTCAGGCAGTAAACTCAAACACAGGGCATTATGAACCTCCACACTTAGTGAGTGTGTCCTTTGCCATGACCCTCAGAGGACTTGGCACTGTTAAACAGCCTCTGCTTTTGATGTGTGCCGAAGCCACGGAGAATGAAAGGGATAGAAGCTTTTACAAGTGGTCCAATAGGACAAAGTATCTGTGCTCTCTGTAAAAGCAGTGCTGAGGGTCAGAATGGGGGACGAGCAAAAGGAAGAGAGTAAAAAATTGAAAAGTGTGTAAGTTGTGTGTTACGGGCACGAAAAGATATGATAGCCAGTAGGGATGTCAGCAGCCTCAGAATGGGAGATGCCTAAGCCGGGCTCAGACTCTCATCTCCTCACACGGCCTCAACCCTTCCCTGCATCTCTCTCTGCATTTATCCCTTACACCTTCACAGGAAGTTCAGTCTGGCCCTGAAGCAACGCTGTACTCTCCCTCCCTCCCCTCAACACTTCCAGAGCCCTGGCTCACACAAAAGGAGAGGGAGTGAGTGTGTTATGCATAACGGGTCACAGAGATGTCAATAAGTCTATGAAAGACTTGGATGTGTTATTTATATATCACTGAAAGATGATTTATCCTCCACTACCAAAGTTATTTAACCATGCTTTCCTACAAGCATAGAAAAATACATACTAGATTTATTTACAGTTTTTGTCTAGAAACAGATGCAGTTATTTTTGGTTGTTTTTTAAAATCTTTCTTAGCTTTTAACCTGTGGCTCCAAGTTTTTGATAAAGACCAAATCAACTACTATAAAAACAAAACTGAGCCAGTTCATCTATGAGGTTTAGAGATTTATTCCTGTTGCAAATTAAGCGAGGCTGATGGAATCGGTCTGGGCACCTCGCTATGAAGCATTTCAAGTTTCTCTTTGGAAAGATGTTTCCGACCTGCTGTCACAGAAGAACATACCTTCAGGTAAATATGCAAGCATTGCACTCTATCCATCACTCAGAGTTTTTAGGGTATCCCTCTACAAACTAAGGACTAAAGGAGGGACTAGAGAAAATATTGCAACACATATCTCAAACTACTACATCTGAAAAGACAGAGTAAAAGATTGAGCTTTAAAAAAAAAAATCAATAAGTGTAGTCAAATTGTCAGGCCATGATCAACACAGCCACTTCAGAACTATAAAGCTGACAACTTGGAGATGGAAACTCATTTGAAAGTCTTTTGATTAAATTTGTTCCAGAAATGTAGTGGCTAATGGCTAGATTTTATAAAAGGTTTATTCAACATAAAGTGTTTTTACACCTGGTAGTCCGGTAGACTCAATTCAACTGGAGTTCAAAATTTTCAAATGGTGCGGTTCGCTTTTCATAGGCCTGGGTGGTGCACAGAAGGTAAAATGGGTGAACTACAACAGAAACTACAGTCAGAAAGGCCGGTGCTCAGTAGTTGATTTGTATTTGTATGGCTCCCAGCAACTTCTAAATATGAAAGCCTCTCCTAGGCCCAGGTGGAGGGAGATGACAGGGCAACACGAACACACACAGTATTTGACAATTCTTCACAGTTCCCTACAATTTCCAATTCTGACAAAAAACTCTTGCCGATAGCCCTCAATTTCTAAGCGCACGGCAGTGCTAAGTGTCAATAGCTGTCAAAAATCCCACTTTTCATGCAGTGCACGTGCTGAACAAACCAAACCTTTTGAGAAACATTTTTACCCCCTGCGCTGCTCCAAGAATCACTGAAGGAAATAACACCAAGAAGACAACGAGGACAACTTTCTTCTTCAGGAAATGTAGACAAAGTATTAACATTTGGAGGATTGTTCTTTTGTCTTTGGCAAAAGACCATAAGGTGTTTGTTGCATGAGGTAGTGTTATACTTGCTTGTTTGTTTTGGTTGTATTTACCCAGAAGGCCCAGCTCTGTAGTCCTCCTCCTACTTTAGGAGCAGTCTCCAGTCTGCTTAGTGTTCACATATGCATTCAAACCACACCAGAGCTCATTTCGACCAAACAGGCCCAGGTTTGCAGATGAATCAGAGTCTGCCTTTTTGGGCAACATCAGAATTCAATTACGCATTTACACTACCTAAAACCAACCGGACCTTCTGGACAAACGAGCAAAGAGTTTGATTACAGTGAATCAAACAGGCCTGGTGTGAATAGTTGGTGGCTGAACTCCAGCCACCAACTATGGATCCCACAAAACATACTCAGGATGCAGAACAGGGACAGGAAACAAATGTTGAACAGTCAGAAAGGTGATATAATCCCATTAGCAAAAACACAGAGTGGAACCAGATGCTGACTGAACGAGTGCTAATTCCTATTGTTTCTATACAGTACACTGTGAATGTATGGGTCAGTAACAGGGCTGTTGTAAACGAATATTTTAGTAATCGAGTAATCTATCAGTTATTCTTACAATTAATCAAGTAATCGGATAAAAAAGATAAAACATTGGTAAATCTAACATAACAGCAGTGTTACTATCGCACATCAATATCAGTCCAATTTTTCACAGTTGAGCTTCCCTAACAATTACTTTTCTGTAGTTTAGAAAATTAACTTGTAACAATAGCAGCTCTCTTTCCAAATTGACCTGAGGAAAAGTTATACAAAAATCTGAAATTATATTCAATTCAATAATAAGAGGCAACTAATGAATACAAACATGCTTATAAAAATGTCTATATTCCAGATTTTAGTTAATGTATTCATCTTCAGTCAGTTTAATAGATGAACTCTCACCTTGCCCAGACATTTATAGCTTTTGTGTTCATGTTAGCGACGGGATTTGACACTTGTGTTCGTCACACAGAAAAACACGTCTACCAGCTATGCACCGCCACCCTTTTTTTGAGACCAAGATGATATGAAATAAATTTTCTGGTTCGTCCGTAAAGCTACACTTATGTTAATTATCTAATGAGCAACCGCATGCAGTGTTCAGTCTATCCGCTCACGTGTATAAACACACCTGCAACGCTCTTCCCCACTGTTTGCTCTGAACCGGCCACCAGGCAGCAGCTCTAGGAGGTGAAAAGTCTACCGTACTCCAGGCATCGCGCCAGTTATTTTAAGGATGCATATTAGTCCCCCGAAAAACGACGAAGACCCAGACATTATCATCAGTCAATAGAATCCTCCCAGGCCGAACTTGAAAACTGGACGTTATGCTACTAACAGTTAACTTTTGTCAACAACTCAGAGGCGGAAGTGAGAGCTCTGCGCAACGCAAGTAATAACCCGGCCAAAACATGGTGCGCTAAATAATAAAATATAATTTAACGAAGCCTCGAAGCAGATACATTTTTCTCGAGGAATTTTAATAATCGAGGTACTCGAATCACTCGAAGAATCGTTTCAGCCCTAGTCAGTACAGATGTCCTATTAATCACCTCAAACAAAATAGAACCCAACTTTCTTATTGTTTGCTTAAAGGACTGGTAAAGAAGTAAATAAGCTAAATAGTGAAGTCGTGGCAGCAAAGACGAGGGCATTTTCAACACGCTTTATGCTAATTTAATTGGACAGAAAAAAAAAAATGGAAAAGCGAAAAGAAAAAACCGTGAGTGAACGAAAGAGACAAGATGGAAAATTGCATTTAAGTCGTCTCCTGTTTTATGGAAAAACATTTATGCGGCTTTTCATCTGAACAGATGATGTGTTGTGAGAGATGACAGAGGCTTTATAACTGGATAATCATTTCTACCAAACACCGGGAGCACATTCAGACAGATGAAACGAACCTTAATGAGAGACTGGACTGAGTTACTGAAGCTGGTGACAAGCAGCCAGAGCCAATGGGATATTGTGTAATATGATAGTTCCCATTTTGGACTAGTTGGATCAGTACATGAGCTTTATTAAAATTGGGCCTTATCTTACAAACTGATCAGGTAGTCTAGCTTCCTCCCACAGTCCAAAAACAGGACTGTTAGGTTAACTAGTCTCTTGATTGTCCTTAGAACCAGGCTGATGATATGAACAGAACCTAACTTTAAAAAAAGCTAAACTTTCCCCTTAACTTTTAAAAAGGACTGAATAAAAACAGTTTCAGCCATTTTTAAAAAAAGTTTCTTTAATATGTATAATATTTATAATATTTTCCTTTTAAATTGTGGAAACTTCAGTTGTCTACTTATTTATTACAAGTCTTTTAAGAGAAAAATTAAGCATGTTTTTTAAAAAAATAAAAGAATTTAAAGTAAAGCAAGGACCCTTTGTAGAATAATGGGTTAGACAGCTTGGAGTTCTTCATAATGGATCCAGGACCACTGGATTCCCCTCAACTTCTACAGAGAGAGGAGAGAAAAAGAGAGTGTGAAGGCCGGACCAGCAGGCTCTCGATGGGGAGACAGTGTGGCCGACAGTGTTTGGAAGCTCTGGAGTGTTTTTCTGGCTGCAGCTCCAGCCAGACTCCTCTGTGTCCTTCGAAATAAAAACAAAAACATTTGGAGTGTATTGCTCACAGCTCGAGCACATCTCTTATTTGTTATCGCTTATGCTCCAGGCCCGGTTTACATTCTCCTGAGTGTGTGCACTGGCGCGCTCTTCCGGAAATTTATGTGCTACACCCCCTCCTGATTTAGATTTGCAGAGCAATAAAACTTGCTGAGTTGTTGCTTCAGACAAATAAACTGACCTAAGTGTTGATGTAAAGACGTCTGAAAGAAACAACAAAAAAAAGAGTGGGAGAGACGGATGGACAGGGAGGAAGACAGCGTGAATGATAGCCGCTGGTCTAGAGCTCCTTCCTGTTAAAATTTCCGGCGCGGCAGTAAACATGGCAGCGTCTGTCTCCTGTGGGACTTCAGGAGAATGTGTTTGTGTGAGAGCGCGTCTTCAAGAGGACATGGATGTCTGCGTGTCGGCGTGCGATGATGTGCTGCTTGTTGGTGCGTGTGGAGGTCAACAGTTCTGCTCCTCTCTGCGAGGAGGGTTGTCCCACAGCCAAATGCTCAGCTGCTCCAAGGTGTCTGTTTCCAGGCTGATCCGGACAGCAAACAAGGACGACACTCATGGACACATGTCTTAGCTTACACTGTGAGAACCCTCTGAAAACATGCAACATCGAAGATTTTGCTTGTGCAGTAATCTCATTTGCTCGGTCTGGTAGTGTGCACACTCTGGACATTAGCTGTTTAACGTTATTACTGTCTAATTATATCACCTGAAAAGAAAGAGGTCTGACTTCATTAGATTCATTTCTGCATTTACCTGTTTGACCACATATTGGGACAGTCAGTCAGCAGAACAACTCTGAGCTGTTCTTCTGCTGAGAAAAGCACCAGGACTTTTTTTTAATTCATAGTTATGTCAAAGTCAAAAACCTAACAGCTAACAAAAGGAGAACAAACATTTTTTTTTTGTCTGTAATTTATAAGTGTACTTGACACATTTTTAGCTTTAATGTTGGCCATTTCCCCCTGAAACAAGCAGCATTAATATGAAGTAGTTTCAATACAAAGTGCAGAAAACAAAAAAAAAGTTTGTTTTCTACAACTCAAAAACAATCAATGCTTTTCCTCTACCTACTGATCTCCCTGTAACCTTGTTAGGTTGGATAATCTGCTGAAAATGAAATACATTCTCTTCATATGAAGAATACAGTAAGAATCATTGTTCCTGTCTTCTTTTTTCTAAAAAGTGACATTTCCAAGCGGATGTGGACAAGATCCCAAGTGATAATGGACCTTAATTAGAACTTTGCCTTGTTTACAGATCCGTCCTGCCAATGCTGGACCTCATGATTTCTGTCCTGATATTTAATTAGGCTTGTAAGTCTTGATGATGATTTGTTTAGTGTAAAAAGTAGCTTACATGTGAACCAGGCTGCAACAGAGAAATGACACACAGTATGTAAACAATTTAGACCCCAGAAAAAAAAAAGACTTTGCTAAGTTTCCTTTTGCAATAGCATGACATTGCATCGTACTATTTGTAACATCAGTTATACTGAGTTACATGCAGTGCTATGTTAAGTTGTATCGGACATGTTGGACATTATGATAGATGTAAAATTTCTAGAACTCTAAAAAAAAAATCAAAAAATTTGTAAAAATGTTATTTATAGAAAAAAAAGAGGAAAAAAGCTTGTTGACAGTAAATAGATATAATAAATGTGATATTAGTTCATATGTACAACAACCAGAAGCTGTCAGAAGAAGCAGTGGGTTGAGTGTGTAAGTCAGCAGCAACTGAACGGCAGAGTGAAAAAGTGCAGGGCTGCGTCTGCCTCTAATTCAACACGGCTGAGGGCTAATGAACTCGCAGGGCGGCCTGGCTCTTCTCAATAAAGGTGAGGCCTTGTTGCTCTTACATATGTTAATAGCTGTGGCTATTGGAGAAGTGCGGCAGGCTTACAGAGAGACCTGCAGGGCTACAATTACACCTCCGGGTGTGTTTGAGTGCTGCGAAGTGACACACGGCTGGGAGCAGAGAGAGCTTGCTTCAGGTAATATGAAGTGATGTCCAAATTATTTTAAAAAAATTAAAAGAGAAGATGTGTGTAGGGGTGTGTGTGGTAGTGCATGCGGCCCAGTGGTCCTCATGTTTTCAGCTTGAGTCTGAATGGTTTTGCTTTTCCGTTTCTGACACTAACCGGTAAAAATGCATATGTGACATGACCCCGGCTGATGGCTACTGGCTAAGGTCCCAGCAACAACACACTTCTGACCTCTGACCCCTAACCTCTCTCAGACTGACCTCCATTACCTTACAATTACATCCTACAAATGGTTTTCCCTTGGAGGTGCGCATGCCTGTTTAAACGTGGATTTATGTCCATGTGAGTCTTTGAGCTTTAACTGTTGAAGAATCAAATTTTTACACAGTGGAACGGGACTCTTTATACTTTACTTTCTTTTGGTCTCTTCTCATTATTCCATCTTTGTTTATCTCTTTCTTTTGTTCCTTTTTAAATTTATTTCACATTTTCATTAACATGTGTCAAATTCTTTAATTGTAAGTCAAACTTGTTATGTTGATCCTCGTTTCTTTTTCTTTAATTTCTACCATTCATCCATTGCTGACACGTTGCACCTTCCATTTGTTACAGAATATTTCCCACCTCTTTTCTTAAATGCTATTTTCTTTCACCTGTATTTCCAAAAAACAAGCGACTGTGGCACAACTCTGGGGTTTTTCCAAGATGGCAGTTTTACACATTTTATCCTAATTTATTAAAAATGTATGTGAAGGTTTTAATAAATTCTCCTCATGAACATACTGTGTGATGACACTAAATGGCATCTTTTGTCTTAATTGTAATGATATTTCATAATATGTTGGCTCCTTGTAGAATTTTTATTGTATACGAAAATTAACACTGAGTTGATTTGAAATGGATCAGCACAGGGAGTAGTTCTGGTCTGAAGGCCTATGTAGAGTACGGTGCATGTTGTGTCAGATGACGGTACCCAACGACACTGATTGGCACCTGGAGGTCGGGACCTGCGACCTTCAGAGAGACGTTGGCACTAGGCCCAAACGGTTGCAGGTTGTGTTGGATTACTGCACCGTTCTCCCAATGAACACGTACAATGCCACGACGAGTGATACGTCACAGAACAGCATGCATGCACACACACACACACACACTAAGATGGCTTGAGGGGAAAATCAAGCTGTCACCTCTCAATAACCTCCAACAAAAGATCCATTGAAAATTACAAGGCAGCCTCTCAAGGCGGTAGTTCAAGAAAAAGTTGCTCTTTGTTTGTTGCAGCAGCTTCTCAGAACTGCAGGGTCAAACAGGGTAGCCGTGTTTCTGGCTAAGTGTTTTAGATGTTGAAGATGTTGCATGTTGAAGTATTGTGTTAGAAAAGGTTGAAGGAATTTACTAAATTCAAAATAACATCCTCTATTTTTTTCATTTTCATCCTAAGTTTCGTAGTTTTCTTGAGGTGGTTTTTGGCTTTTCTAAAAGAGACTTAATGTGCAAAAGGGGGGATGGGAACACATTTGGCGAATACATTCGGACGTAGTAAATGTTCCCATCCACTGGTGGGCATGTCTTAATAGAAGCACCAAACTCAGAAACATGTCAAAGTACAAACCTCCATCACAGAGAGGAGGACTATGGACCAGGTGTGGTAGAAAGTTCTGGAAATATTCTAAGTCCAAACCTCAAGGATGGACAGGATGACATGCTCTGTTTTTCTGAGATGTGAGGTCATTGCTAGTGTGCAAGCTCTACATCTTGTTTATTATGCATAGCATCAACATCTGAAGAAGTCACGCTCTGCGTAGAGTGGTTGATTCGCTCCAAACCAGTAAATTGAAAAAGGTCTATTTAGCATTTTTCAAAAGTTTGCTTAAAATTTGTAGAACAATTGGATGGAAGCATAGCTGCTGTCTCAGAGAAACATAGTGCGCTTTTGAAAATATCAGTCTGATATTGGGACAGCAACTTGGTTTTGACTTTAATTAAAATAAATCCTGCAACATTTTCTAGTGTACTAAGACAAGTAAAAGGTTGCTTTCAATAGTCTGTGGGGATGATTTTCATGAGAGTGAAACCATCCAGTGGCTCTTTCTGACTTTTATATAGCCTTATAAAAATTTGATACTAGCTGGAGTTTGTGCTCATGTACTTCTATAGGAAGTGACAGAGGTCTGGCTTGGCTTCAGTGCACTTTATACCTCTACTGTAATGTTTATTGTCTCAACATTGGTCAAAGACTGGAGTCCCATTGCTTTGCCATATTGGCTAAGTCTTTTTAAAGCTCAACAGAGGTCTTGTACTACCATCAGAAGTTAAAAAGCCATTACAGCTTGGCAGTTTATGAGGACTCTAGCACATGACTGGATGGACGTACAGCTCTCTACAAGAACCACAGTAAAATCTACAGAAAGGCCCTTATCCTGCTCTCAGCACTGAAAGGCTACATCTGAGTGAGTGAGTGAGTGAGTGAGTGAGTGAGTGGGTGAGTTGATCTACTGTACTTAAAGATGTAATTTCAGCTTTTTAGAGAGAAGCATACACAGCTGCAACAGAATCCTCTCAGAAGAATTGACCTGGCCATGGTGCAAGTTGCATGTGTTCTTTATGTTTTCCCAACATTATGAATGAAGTGGGTCATCTAGTCTTATTTCATGCCATTTCATTTCATATGACACCCTCTTATTACAATAATTGGACTGGTCATGGCCATTTTATAACGGATGTTGAGCTGGTGTGTAATTTCCCACTGGTTCAATTTAAGATAATGGTATATTATAGGACGCTGAGAGTAACACAACCGTTTTGCCTCAGCAGTGTTCAAGCATTCAACTGAGCATGATATATGAGACAAAAACATTGACAATATCATCGTTTTCAAAAGTGGTGAACAGAAAATAAACGGCAGGGACGGGGCAGGGGGTGAAGCAGCTCGTACAAATATCAATAAACACTCCTCTTCCGTCTCGGAAGCTTCCTGCTTTATTTGATTAGGCTGAGGATGGAGGGAGGGAGGGCTGGGGTGAAAAACAGAGCAGTCATGCTGCTTTGCTTTTCTTCCTTCTTTCCCTTCCTCTGCAATCTTCAGCCTCTCCTTAATGGGAATGGGAAGTTTGGGAAGTGGAGGGGGGAAAAAAGGGGGTGGGTGGAGTGGGTTGCAGCTAGCCTCAGTCTAACCTCCCCCATCTGGACTGAGGAGGGGAGGGGGCAACTTGCCAGCCTTCAGGCTACTCCCAACCCTTCCCAGCTGTTGGCTGTTCAGGGACAGAGAATTTTTTTCCGCCCCAAGTGTGTGTTTTTGGTGGGCTTGAGAAAGCATTTTTTTCATAAACATTTGCCATATCCTCCACCAGCTGCTGACCCCTTTGCTCAGGGACAAGAGCTCTGTTCTTGTCCCTGAGCAGAGCTCTGCAGCAGGCAGTGGGGAATGGTTTTCATTTAGTACACTCTGATTTGGAGGAGACACTCGCTAAAGGGTTCTTGGCCCCACTGCCGCTAGCACGCTAGCTATAACGTAGAATCTAGACTGGTCAGTGGCTGGAAGCAGAAGATGCTAGCTGATAGCAGCCATGCTGCCACTGTGGATCCAGCCTTAGGAGGATGGAGTTGCTCCAGCTCAGTTTCTAAATGAATCTGCCAGAAATGTGGGCTGATTGTATTCCAGCCACAACTGTCATGTCCTTCACATTAATTGTTCTCTGACTCATAGTGACAAGGAAAAAAAAAAAAACAAATAAAAGAAAAAAAACTGCCTTTAAAGTGGCATGCTAACAGAGTGCAGGTGTTGCAGAGAAACAAAGTCAAATCTGAACATCTTGGAGAAGCTTTTTATGCTGCAAATGAATGAGCCTTTAAATGAGTGGCACACATTGGGTGTATAATGGGCAGTGATGAACAAAACTTAATTATAATGTATGGAGTGCTTTCTAGTTTGAAGTCATAGTGAGTTGAAAAAGTTAAAGGTTTTATAGACCCGAATAACATCTATCACAGTACCAGAGTCTCCAATGTCTCAATTGCAAAGGACTGCAGTTGACCAATGCAATAATTGGTACAATATAATGTTTAATGGGTCATGCATTCATGTTGTGCATATCCATAGTATATCTGGCTAGTGAACTAGATTCTACCTTCCCTTAGTGCTCTGACCGAGAGTATTTCTCTACCAGCTGAGATGCTAGAGCGCATGTGTGGCAGGGACATTGTGTAATGTACTGTACAGAAAAAAAAGTTTCTGGAAAATGAATGTCAGATTCAGAACTGTTCAGCAGTAGCATAGTGCTACTGCTGAACAGTAGCAGGGTGATTCACTGACATCAATCAGGAGCTTTGTAATTGCTAAACCTTTCTTTAATACTCTTCCTCTGTCGGATCCCAGTTAGGCAGTGTGGTGAGCCAGGCTACCTTTAGTGAGGATTACTCAGGGTTTTATAGTTCTATTAATGAGATGTCAAACAAAATGCAATTTGAAGGAAAGAGTAACTGTAACATCTTGGTGATTGGTGTAACTTTTAGCTTCGGCAGCGTGGGCAGGTACCAAGTCCTGCTGGAAAACTTAATCGAAATCTTTACACACTGTACTACCTCTTTTTCACCTGTTTCTGCAAAGTGGCAGACAGCCGGCTAAAAGATGGCCACGACATCTACGATGTGAAAAAATACAAATTTGGCTGCTTGGAGTTAGAAAAAAAGACATGGACAGGTAGGGTGTGGAATCAAAAGGTTGGCCTAAAACCTGAATCAATGAATTCCATCTTGGACTTTTGGGTTTATTATAATTATCATTTATTAGGGAGAGGTAGAACAAAAGTTCCCTCCATAGTAACAACTTTGTTGAAATAAAATTCTATCATAGGTAGTAACGTTCTTAGATCAGTGCTAGTAGTAATAGCACAGACCATTGGCAACGGAGTGGCAAGGTCGAACATAGTCCAGCCAAGTGGAGGTAAAAATATACTTGACTCTGATGGACATAAAACATTAGCTAGCTAGCAAGGGTATATAAGCAGCGATGTACCACCACCCTCAAACATCTCAAGTCCCAAAAAGCACTGAAGATGCATGTGACTTAAAAGTTTGTGTGACATTAAAATTCCACCACAAAACAAAAAACAAAAACTACTTAATAGAACATAGACTTTTAGATTTTACAACAAAATTTACAACATGTAATTAAAATATTTAAGGCCATTTTAGATCATTTCAAATAATTTGAAGACATCCAAATCATTTGAACATCCAGGCCCTAAAATGTCTATTGATGGCTGATGGCCACATCCCACAGCCACTCATCAAAGGCGGAGCAGTGGCTCCAGTACAGGCGGAGCACAACGGTGGTGGGTGGTCCGCTTTTTAGGACTAAATGGTGTAAAATGATGCATAACAAAGTACACAATACACACACAAATGATCAGTGCTCCAATGCCCAGAGCATTCCTCCCATGTTTCGCATAATCAGACAATACAATTTTAATCTTTGCCGTGTAAAGCAACAATCCCAGAAATACAGGCAATAATGCTTCTGAAAAATTATTTTTCTTTTATAAAGATTATATCCGAGGCTGTAGGTAAATATGACGTTCACACAGGCAGCAACAGCAAAAGAAGAAACAAAAGTCATCATATTCAGAGCTCTGCAAACATGAAACCAGGAAAAAGACGACAGAGGATGAAGTGAAAGACAAACATTAAGCATTTTCTGTCTTCCTGTCCTCATAAAGCCATCCTACTGCATGTGTGGATGAACAAGAGACTAGGTGCCGGTAAGTCAAGGTGGCTGAAGGTGCCAGTGGTGTACGTACACCATCCAATGGCATACTTACACTGATGCATTATGTAAGAGGCAGCCGAGCCTCATGTAACATTCATCCGGTCGAGGAGGCCGTAGGTGAGGCCTGCACAGCCCCCAGCCAAAAACAGCCCCTACCTCTAAATGTGTGTGCATGTGTGTGTGTGTGAGCTCAAAGCGGCAGATCCACAAAGACAAAGAATGCTCAGGCAAATGTTTTTTCATATGCAGTGTTACACAAAAAAAACCTTAGAACTTTAGGGTTGACTTTTTCTCCATGTACAAATACACACATGAACACACATCCAGAAACTTTGGCTGGTTTAAAGCTCTTGGCTCGGACGTCTCACTTGACCTTTGACCTCAGGCGTCCAGAACCCACATAGACCCGTTCCTCCTCTTTGTAGTGGTCTGCTCTGGAATCACATGGTAATACTTCATTATGGCAGCACTGTAATTTGGGGGGAATGAGCACTTCAAACGAACAGCAACCCACACATAAACACACACAGACGGGGTTACTGTACGTCTGTGGAACCTGCAGTTCTGTAGGGACCACTAGCATTTTTTTTTTCTCTTTCTGTTTGAGTTCCCAGAACCGTCCAAAATACACTCGGACAGTAATCAGAGGCGCGGGGCAAGGTTATAATCGTTGGGGCTGATTATAAAAGGGAGTGTAATGGTTTAAATTGGGACACCAAACTGCATACAGCAAAATGGCTGAATGCTTCAAGTTCTAAAGCCTCCTGGTAAGCCCAGAGTTTCACCCTGCAATAGAGATTGTTACACCTGGTAAGTCTTTGCCAGTTGGGTGGTCTTTGCTGTCCAGAGACGGTTTGGATATTCCAGTTTAAATGTTTACACCCTGTAGTGTAAATCACATTTTCTGAATTGTAAATAAGATGCTTGCTCACTTACTGGCTGTAAAATGTAAACAACTACCACTTATACAATTACACTGCAAAATGAGTGTGTATAGATGTGTTGTCTATGTAACAAGAAGGGTTTTAAGTAAATGTGGCAGTTCATTTCCCAACAAGCTAACTGCAAACAGAAACACTGGTAGTTATTAACATTTGCTTTATAAATATTATAGCTTTTTTGTGTATCTCTAGAATTTGAGAAGTGATAAATACACTGCAACATTTGAATATTTAGCTTTTTGCAGTGAGAGAACCGCTTATTTTTTTAGATGAATATTAGGACAGATCAAATCTACAGCCTGGAACAAATGATAACCTTACTCTATCAATACAGACGGATCAATACTATGATTAGATTAGCAGATCGTTTGCCATAAAGGAGGTATATATGTGTCTGAAGTCATCGTCGTAGTGTTAGCAATGGTTACTTTGAAGCACTATGCATTTTTATTGTGTCACATGTGAGCAAATTCCTGTTGAGAATATTGTATTTCAAAATATAGCAGCTCAGTTTTGGGCAAAAGATATAAACGTATACTTAAGTGGATATTTACCGATGATTGTTTTCAAAATGATTAGTTATATGAGAAAGGCAGTGCACACGTTAGCATACTTGAATAACAGTGAATATTTCCCTGTATGCCTTCTGAGTAAGTAACTATTTATTCAAGTGCAGAACATTATATATAAAACTAAACACAAATAGATCAGCAGTTTAGAGTTCTGATATAAATATGTCCAATATGTTTCTAAACTAGAAATAAATCACAAAAAAATGAAAATGTTAAAGCAATTATGAAAGAATTGATTTTCAGTAATATAATTGGCTCACATTTTAGTACAGCTTCTGTAAGATCATAGACATTAAAATTAAAAATAGACATTTAAATGAAACCCAAATAGATTCCATTCATTCTAGTCACTGTCTACAATAGTGACACGTGTGGCAGGACACATTTGTCGTGTTACTGAATGAAGCAGTCACCAATGAGGAGGAAGTCCTGTGTTTTTTATCTTCCATTCCAACGTAAGGTAAATGTTTTCAACCCACTGCTGTTGTCTCAGTGGATTGTGGTCATTTCAACCATTTTCCTCTTTATACCTTTGCAGTTTTAGCAAATGTTTCTTCTACTGTGAAACATTTTGGAATGACCATCAGTTCATACCAAAGTTGATGCTGTTGCTTCTTTCCTCTCCACTTTCTACCATCTTCATCATCAAAAATACAGTTTTGTGGATCATAAAGTAATTGAAGGTGAGAATATAATTTTCAATAAACACGTCTTCATGTTGCTCATGGTATCTCTGTCAGGAACAACCTAAGAGAATTGTTCAGCTATGAGTACAGAGCCTGCTGAGTGAGTACCTCTGGTCAATGAGGTAAAGACCCACAGACAAGAAGAGCTGCAACAGAGCCAAACCTGCAGCATGAACAAGGGTGAACAGCAGAAAAACTGTGCAGTTTTTTTCTCTTTGATGAATCCCCAATCTGATTGATAAAATTATGACATAATTCTGACCAACTGGACCGAATGAAGAGTGGGCTCAAAACTCGCTCAAACAGCTACTTTTCCCAACAATCCAGACACAATTAGGTTATGATTTGTAGATTTTGTTGTATCGTTTTCATAACACAATCAAATAACAATGTCACCTTAATTTGTCATAAAAATTCTGTATGTCAAACAAGACTTAAAAGAACTTTGACTTCTGATCACAGACCAGTCATATAACTTTGGAGATGTGAACAACCACACAAAAATGGGATTTTACAACATTGAGCATTAAGTTCTGCAGTGTGAACATACAATCATTTTACCAATCCGTCCTGCATAACCTGCGACTTCTCAGCTCATTTTGCACAGACGCATCAACTAACCCACTCAGTGTAGATGCATAACTCCTTGTCAAAAACAGCATGACTGATTTTTCATATTTGTCACAAAAAAAAACAGCTATACTCCATCCAGTTCTAATGTTACAGTAAATTTCCAACATGTTCCAATACATATGCTTCAAAGTGACCAAAGCAGTCACAAAAATGTGACTGATTAGAAACATTTTATACATCATAAACATATTAAATGTACTAAACAATGATTGTAAAATAGGGATTTATTTCATATGCAAGTTAGGCTTCATAAAAGGTATTAATGAAGTTGCTTCTGAAAAAGAAAAAAAATTTACAAATTAAATTTCTCCAAATTTCCATGAGCCAGTAAGGACAGTCTCTTTTGCGGGTTAAAACACTAGAAGGTCAGTCATGACTATTCAAGCTGCTCTGCTCAAACAAATTTATTCACTGCTAAATCAGGTTCCCTACAGATGTTGAGGAACACCTGCAAATGATTTCTCTGTGATTTTAGAGAGAAGCAATTAGGAATAACAAAGGACATGTACAAAAAATGAACTGTAATAAGGGAAAGTTGTATGCCAAACAAAATGTTCAAACTCCAGGATGGAAAAAATGTCTGGAATTAAAAATGGACTTCATTGTGCACATGAACCTCTCGGTGTAAATCCTTCCATCAGTTTTTATTTATTCATCTTAACCAAGAGAACACAAATAATCCTCATTCATCTATATATCTAGTACTAATCACTAATCACATACACACACACCTACCCTGTTTTGAGCACTTAAACTCAGAGGCTTACATAATCTGAAGCTGTTCTTTGTCCCCCCACACACACACATGCCCACGCACACACTACACAGGCTCACCATGATGCTCCAGTATGTAGGACTGAAGAAGTGTGTGTTCTGTGGCTGGGTGCATGCAGTCACATTCTTCAAATCAAAGCAAAACAAAATTCCAAAGTTCAGCTCAAACATCTAAACAGCATGTACACCTTCAGTGTTCACTAATCAACCAAACACAAGACCGTACAAATAAATAACCAGTCAATATTTACAAGTATAATTCATTTTATACATACACCCAATATGGCAACTATACACAGTTAACCAGTGAGTACATAGGGATACAGTATTGGTCAACAGAGTCATCAATGGCTGAGGGTCAGTACATGGTAGAGCATCACTGTGTGCTAACCTGTGTAGCTGGGATTGAACTGGCCGCCTGAAAGCTGGCTCAGACAGTGGGACTGAAATATTTAGCTGAATTACAAAACCAAACATTTAGGAAATGATATGCTGTGTTACCAACAATGTCCTGCCTTTGCACATAAAAAGAAGGAGAAAAATACCTCGCTTTTGTTAACACTAATTTAAAGCAAATGAGTCATTACATTTTTTTTATTACAGTCTCAAAACAATCAAGTTCACATTTTAAAGTCAAAGTGAGTCTAATAAGAGCACAACAAGACATTTAGGTTAAGACTCTGTCACACTCATTTTGTTTCTTGATGTCTCAACTATCTTCAGAAATATTTTGCAGTTGGTATATTTTTCAAAAAGAAAATTCTGTTTGTCGTTGACACAGTAGATGCACCAAATGGATTCTATATTGCAAAACTATGATGCAAATTATGTTAATTTATTTTGATTTCTCTTGAAAGGATTTAAATATCTACAAACTATGTTTTAGTTTCTGCATTAATGAAAAATCTATCTTGATGGTAGTTTCCAATACTAAAATCTACATATTTTCTTCAGAAACATCCCACAGTTCCAGAGGACTGCATCTCTTTATCACTAAAATTCTGTTATCACAGTAAAACTTCCTGCTATTGGACAGGAGGGTTTAGAAATACAACCCTAAATTAGAAATGCATCATATGCATTTTACTTAGCTGTATGACAAAACAGGCCAAGTAACCTTTTATTTTTTATTTTTTTTTACACAAAATGTAAAAGTGCACAACGTCAAGTCTAAATAGTTTCTACAAGCTAATTCTAACATAAAACACAGTTGTGTACAACATTAAAACTTTTAGGGAAAAGCTCTGATTTGGTGCTTGATATTGAATTGTTAAATCATCCATTAATTTAGTCCATTGTTTATTTTATGACAAGTAAGCAGTCTGTGTTACACAGCCCTGCAGTTAAACAGCATGATTACAGAGTTGATATTTAAACTTCATTCAGCATCTTGTATTAGTGATTGGTACAGCTAGCATGCCTGTTGGGGTTGGATTTACCAACTGTAAACATCAGCGGTATTTATTCTAAGTTAGGCTGATCTTCCTCTAGTTGTAAGATTTCCAAACAACTGTCAGCATTTTGGATTCTGAAGGATCCATGATGGATAGAAAGAGACTTTTCAACAGGATAAAAGACTGTAACTTTGCTGTAAGATGTTCAGGTTCTTGTTAGTTACTGAAGTCAAATCTCCTGGTATAAAGTAGCACCACTGAAAACGGAGTTTGCTTTCAAAAAGCTTCTGACATCTTTTGTGCTTCTCCTAAAGTCATTTTAAAGACCAAAGACTGCTATTGTGGAAGTCTGTTACTGCTCAGACATGATGTATTAGTGATAAAAAAAAAGCAAACAAAAAAAAAAAACTAATTGATCAGAATGTTAAGGTTCTGCCTGGCTAATCACAGCTCAGGGATAAAATCAGTCACTAGAGTTCCATGTGCATCTCTAGTTAGCACCACTGTTTTATTTTGCCTTTTTTGTTTTTACTCAAATATGAATGTGCAATAAGAAATCAGAGTGAGAGTACATGGCCTGTTCATAAACTAACTTGAATTTGATATCCTACTTCTTTTTCAAGTGAGGTTTTGTAAAAGTTTGATGACCACAAATCAAATATATTAGCTAAATCGAACTGCCTCTGCCTTTAAACACACAAGTGTTTTCCTCCATCCTGTGCTCATTCATACCATCTCATCCTGAGCTGGAATTTGGATGCATGCTTTATTCTCTGCCTGCAGGGCAAATGTTTGTTCAAAGCAAAAAAAAAAGGCTGTGCTGCAACACAAGAGACAGCTGAGCCCAGTGTTTTCTGCTAAAGGCTGACAGAGTTTATCAGGAAGAGGCCATTTTGGTTTAAAGAACTTGAAAGATTCCTCTTGTTAAAATAAAGCAGAAATTAAAGTAGTTAGTTTACTTCCAGATGGAAGTAAAATATATTTTTTTTCTATTTTTGTTTTAAGAAAGACAAGCCTTTTTAAAAAAAAAAAAAAAGTACTAATCTTTAGGGCCATACCTGCAGAAAAAAAGTCAGACAGACAGAGACAAATAAGTCGTAAGCTGGTCATGTTCTTCTCCTCCTCCTCCAACCGCCTGGCCTCTTCTCACACACACTAATGAGAAAACAATGACTGGGCAGTGAGGGAGACAAGGTGGATGGATGGAAATGCACAGGTTATGATGCATGCTTGGAAGATGTATAAACATAAGTATAAAAATTAACTGAAATGGTTTTGGTAGAGCAGGGAGCTTCTTTTTTTAGGAATAACCTGCAGGAGACAAACAGGAGATAAAAAGAAAATATGTTGGGTTTCAGTCTCTATTGGCAATACAGAGGTGTGTGTACTTTAGTAATGATTTTTCCCCCCACATGTATATTTGGTGAAAGGTGAACGAGTAATGCCTGGTTCACATGGCAAGATTTTAAAACTGTGAGAGCACACTGCATCTCTTTGATGGTTTTGTTGTTTGGTGTGTGTTGTCAAGACAGACAGAAAACTCAAAATTTCACACATGAATCAATTTCACTCAAATCTCGGAAAATCTTGAGAACAAAACAGAACTCAGAGTAAACAAACATGGCTGACAGGGAAAAAGCACGGGCGATAGATTGTGGACTATGTTTAACAGAGAAAAAAGAACTATAGAAAACCAACGGTCTAACCTGACCTCAGATCTGAGTGGTCCAGAGTGGACCACATCACTCTTAGCACACCACACACAACAAAAATATCTCTTCAGGTTATGTTAGGAACCATCCCAATATGGGTGCTATGGAGGGCAGAGGTAAAGGACAACCCATGTGTGGAGGTCTTAGTCCTGGACGCAGCTGTTACAGGTTCGAGTCCCGGCCTGGTGACCTTTGTTGCATGTCTTCCCCCTCTGTCCTGTCTGATCACTCTCAAATAAAGGCCGCCAGAGCCAATAAAACCTTAAAAAAAAACAACCATCCCGATAATCTGGCTGCCTTGAAGATTGTCAAAAATAAAAATCGGGATAAAAATCTATGAAAATCTTGCCGTGTGAACAAGGCATAAGGGGGAATGCTCCATCTGCCTTCATTACTGCCTGACAAAAGCTGAGCAGATGAAGAGAGATGGTTAGTAAAAAAATGACCTATCACTTCTAACAGCATAAAAAAGTACTATTCCCTTTAAACTAAAGTTTTATATTTCAGCACACTGAAATTATTTTAATTCTATAAGCACTTTAGATAATAACTGCGCAGCATATTAAATTGTGTTTTTATTTAACACAAAACACACTTCATGTGCTGCTCATCAAGCACATCTGTTTCATCACATTGTTTTTGCATATTTTCACACCGGCGTTACTGCCTATGGAGCTATGGGGAGTCAACCAACACTCTCCAGATGTTGTTAATTTCTTTAAAATTACAAATAAGAGTACATTTAAAGCAACTTCCTGAATTTAGTCCAGTGTCAAACTGGATAGTGATCTGAGAAACTGCAAAAGCCGCTGCAGGCCTCCAGTAAGTCAGATCGTTAATTTTATGTCATTAAAGGCGAAAGAAGATTTCTACATGTATCAGCAACAGGTGGATGAGGGACAACTTCATATTATTTAATGTTTCAAACTGCTGGAGGCAACTCCAGTCATTCTGGCCCTTTCTATGGCATCTGATGAAAGCAGCTGCAGATGTCAGTGGTTGAGAAATCATAGCTTTTTAAACATCTACAATATCTGCTTCTGACGCTGCAGAAGCAGCACTTTTTGGATAGGGGACATTTTTATGTACATTCACTCTCCAATCATGACCTGGGCAAGAATGTGCAACAAAGTCTGGTTTGAGATTATGCATCAAGGTGAGTGAAAAACATTCCAACTGTGAATGAGTTCTGGCAGAAGTGCCGGCAGTTGGAAGGCAGCAGTGCTGACTGGGAAAATCCAGCCTGCTCATTTAGTCTGATGGAACTGTAAAGCAGCTAACACACGCAGGGGCAATTGCGCCTGTATATGTGTGTCACTATGTGAGCTTCATTAGTGTACATCTTGGCTTTGTGTGTGAGCGTAATGGGTACCGTGTGCTTGCCGAGGTCTTGTTTGCCCATCTTAAGTCAATTAAAAGGAAATAAGGCTGCTATGACCGGCCCGTGAACCAGCTCCCTCAGCTGAGAGCATGTCTGCGCAAAACACATGGAGGCTGATAATGCTCCACAACTGGCAATCGACCCTGTGCCCTGCTGTGTGAGAAACAATGGCTCTGAGGCTGTTGGAGTAAATGTGTATGCGTGTGTTAAGTACGGTGTGTCTGACAAAAAGGATCAGAAGGAAACAGTTGAAAACAACATCAGACGAAAAAGCAAGACACACACATGCAGGCGTTCTGTTCGTCTCAGAGGAGAGCCAACACACACATTTTTGGATCCAGAGATGCTAAAAGCCACACAAAACACAGTTCACCTTGTTAAAATGTTGCAAGGCGTAGCCAATCAGCTTCAAAAAGACAACAGAGAAAAATACTGCAATGAAAAAAGTTCTCATCATCATTGCCTTAAATTTACCTCCATTAATCCAGGAAATTCATGCTTTAAAGCTGCAGTATGTAACTTTTATGAGAAATATCTATTTTAGATATTAGCTAAAACTGTCGCCATGCTGTGACAGCATGTGAAAAAAAATTGAGCTCTCATATTACTTCCATCTGCAGAAATACACCGCTCCTTCAGAAACAGCCAATAAGAGCCATAGAGCTGTCAATCACTCTTGTGTACACACTGCTCAGTGTGCTGACGACAGAGAAACAATTATCCAGTACAGGAAAACCGCGTTTCTGTAATCATCAGTGGCTATGCTAACTAGCCTGAGCATTGACGGCAGACTCCTCTGGGAAAGGAGCTGCAGCACAACAGTAAGAGAGAGGGAGTAACGACCATGTCTGACAGGACGCATGGTACGAGTGACATCATCTTAAACCAATTGTGTTCAAAACTTTGTTAATTGATGTCACCTTAGCAAGGTTTCAACGGATGAAAGGAATGGCTCCAGTCTGGACCATAGAGCCCATTAAACCTTGGTGAATTCAGCAAATACAGAACTCTGCAAACATTCCCCCTGATTTGAATGTAATAGTGTAGACAACCTTGTTCTATTAGTAATCATACATGTGCTTAATAAAAAAAAAGCAAATGGGAATCAATTTTGAATGTGTCAACTTGTTCACTATCTATATAGTTACTGCCTATTTTACGGGGTAAAAATAACAACTTTCCATTTGTTTTTGAAAGACATATGTCTTCTCTCTTAACGGACCGTCAGAATTGGAACTTCCATGGATATTATTGTGTGTTTGCTTGCAGTAAACATTTCATTTACTATCCTACTCAACATTTATTTTAATTATTTGTAAAGCTGTGTACAATTTCACTCTGTGACAATAAAAAAGAAAATTAAAATGTGGTTAAAGCATTTGTTTTAGGGCTCCTATGTCTTGATTTTAATTAAACTGGCTCATAATAGTGAGGTTATGGCAGAAAGCAAAAAAAACAAACCAAAATGAAAATCCCATCACATTCAGTTATTGACACAAACAAAGGACCAACTTACCCAACCCGTAAGGAATGAGCTGATTTAAATCTAACTTGGCACATGTGAAGGCCGACAACATGGAAATGATTTGATTTGGGAGGAGCCTGAAAGTCTAGATTGGCTCTCAAGTGCAAAAGTGGTTGTTTGAAAAGTAGAGCATCAGTTTAAAGGCAGATATCAAAGACTATAACAGTAAAAACAGTAAGTGAAGGTAACCAGACAGAGTAGATGTCTCATAGATCCATCATTAACAGAACCCAGCAGAGTTTAATAGATGTTGTGCTTTGGGTTTGATTTAGGCTTGTCAAGTTTTATGGGGATCATAGATGTCAGACTGACCCAACACGGCAGACAGATGGTAGGTGAAAGCACTAACACATGTTCCATCAACAGTTCGGTGCTGATCATGCTATAAAATCACAGACATCGCTATGATTGGTCTGCATTGGACTAAACCTCTTAACTTGTTATGTGTTTTCAGTGACAGCCTGATCTCACAGCTTCAACAGTTTTTAATGGAAGAACTTTTTTCTAGGGAAATTAGGCTTCTTTCTCCACATTTTATCCAAAATCCAAGAAGTCTGATTCCAAGGTCAGAGATCACCCATAGCCGACAGACCATTACATGCTATGTAATACACAGTTAGAAGCAAGTGTTGGGTGCTGATGCGCTCCCTTTTTCACATATTCCTACTCTGTCCATGTAGACACTGCTTTTTAAATATTACTGGATTCAGTTTGGAGCAGCTGTCTGTATTAGCAGCAAATCAATGACAGTTCTGCTTTTGGTTAAAAAATAAGATGCCAATAAACATCCAACATATGTAAATACAATACAGTCCTCATATTTTAAAGTCAGAGTACTGTATGTGTCAAAATGTGAATCAGATGAGTGTGTTAACTTCCTGAGGGAAAATGTTTTTCGTTATGCAATGGAGCAGAAGGTGTTCAAATGAAGAATTTTTCAAGGAGTTTTCCAAAGAACTGCAGATTAACACAACTGAATGGAATCTATTTAAACAACCAACTGCCTTTCATGACATGTAATTATTTCAATTAGAATATTCTTCTTTTGTTTGGTAATAGAGACTGAAACATAAAGACTGAACTATCTTTTTAGGGCAGACAGGAAGAAGAAGAAGAAGAATCACATTGTGAATATCCACAACTTTTCTACCTTTTCCACCACTGGGACTCCTCTTACACACAGCTTCTGTCTCAATTCCTTCTTCTGTTTCAATCATTTGTTACAGATTCCTCTGAAGATGAGATCAGAAAGCTAAATGCCTGCACTCTTCATAAGGTAGTCCTAAAACAAGATAAATAGAATTACATTAACAAACAATTAAATTTTACAAGTACAGAAACTTCCACAATAAAAATGCCTTTAAATCAACAATTCTGTTTTAAGATCTGCAGTTATCCGTCTGTCCATCTATCTCTGTCATCCACAGCAGGGGTCAAAACAAAGTGCTGTCCATGAGCTAAAGACAGGAGGCAACAATGACACCAACAAAAACCAAGCAAACAAAGAAGAAAAAGAAAGCTGACACAGATTAAGCATTAAAAACATTCAGAATCAAGCGGTTAACTAAGCTGCTGTTGGCTGGAAGGACAGAGGAAACATGACTGCAATGATGACAATGAAAAGGAGACACACAAGGTGGAAAAAAAAACTCTATGAAGTAAAGAAGTTAAAATTCTGAAGATAAATAAAATAAGAATCTCAAACTGATAATAAAAACAATGACAATAAAAGATTAGAGAAATAATTACATGAAAAAATGGTTTAAAATTGACACAAAAAAGAAAAAAAATTAATTTATGAGATCGGGAATAAAAGACTTAATCTCTAAAAGTCAGTTAAAAGATCGTCAACTGTCACAGCCTTTCTCAGGTCTGCTTGAAGACCGTTTCACAGCGGGGGGCCGTGAAAGAAAAGATGCCTCACTAGAAGTTTTCCTTCTTACCTTTCAGAAGACTCGAGGGATTTGAATGTCTTATATGTATGATAAAAGCATGTGGGACTAAAAGCATTAATTGCCTTAAAAGTCAATAATGTTCACCTAAAAATGTATTCTTAAAATGTACAGGTAACCAGGGAAGAGACCTTCAGTTCTAAACACAGTGGGCTCTCTTTCTGATCTTTCACAGCCTTCATGCAGTTTTGTAGACGTTGTAAAGGAGTTACATTCTGTTCAGGAGGTTTTTACAGTAATCTGTTTCGTAGACGCAGGTGTTAAAGCTAAAGTCTCTGTGTTGGGTGGAGAGAATAACACACACTGTTTTTTTTGGTGATACAATGTCTTCTTGATAAGTCATGAAGCATAGGCATTTCATTCCTAGATGGTCAGTTAATTTTTTAACACGAAAAAAAAAAAAAGAAATAAAACAGGACAACGGTGTTATGGAAAAATGCCATAAGACCACTGCATAGTGCAGTAGAAAACACCATTTACCATCAGTAAGCACACGTCTCACCACCCCCGGCTCCAAACGGGTTTAACAGGCGGGGGCATCAACTTATTTTGGAGGGGCAAAATGAATCGACGTAGCTGAACATAGACAACACCAGTAGCCTACAGGATACTTGTTAACAAGCTTAAGGTGCATTATTGTTATTAGCTAGTCATTTTTTAGCTAACATTACCTGCATCCAACAGCATTACTCAACTCAGTTGGTTAGTTTGGGGGAAAAACTGTGCAAAGTTCTTTGCGTTTTGTCAGTTTGCTGCCATTATTGTGACACACCTGCGCAGCTCTGCACAGCAGCAGGTCTCACAGGTGTAAACCGAGCGCGACGGCTCTGAAAAACAGGTTAGGACGTGTTAACAACGGATTAAACAGTTTTAACTGCTGAAAAAAATGACAGAAGGCACAGATATTGGCAGTGCGAAAGCCCCTACTGTATCAAATTGACAAAGGAATAACAGAGAGTTGGCCATTCGAAGGTAAAAACAGCAAACAATTTCCAGGGGGGAGCACGACTGACTCTGTGGGCGGGCAATGCCCCCCCAATGCCCACCCATGCCTCCGGGCCTGTGTCTCACATCAGAAGCCACACATACTGTGAAGACATCTTCTTGATTTTCTCATGCTTAGATCCAGGTGCATGAAGTTTGTTTTAAAGTGTCAGAAGACAAGATAAGCACAGTCTGCAAGCAGCTTCACTCTATTTCTGAAAACAGGGAAAGTGGGGATTTTTCGGTTTGTACAATGTGAGCTGGATGAATTACGATTCGTCTTCTTTGAACAGATAATTCGATTCTGCAGTTACTTAGTTCACGTAACAGTTCATCCAGGATTTCAAGATTTTCGCAATCAAAGTCACTGATTGTGTAGTGCAAAGTATTTTGCAATATGCTTTCCTCATTAAACCCCTTCCAAAATGTACCTGTAGAAGAAAAATATAGTCAATGAACCCACTTGTGTGTGATCAAATGTCTGAGAGTTTAGACGTGGATGTAGGTGATGAATCGCTGTACTGCCACACTGGGGACTAGAACTACAAATGCCACAAAAGCCAAAGTTTTGAAATTAGAAATCACCTCTCTAACTGAAGTCATTAGCAGTCGGCATGATTATCAACGACAGGCAGTGGGAATGCCTATCGCTGCCGAAGTAAAGCTGTACTTCTGCAGCTGTGGCTCAGCTTCACCTCCCGCCCATAATTTCCAGTGTCAGCTCACGGCTAGTGAGACGCATTGAGTCCAGGTCGGAGATGGTTCTCAGGTGGGATTTTCTTTCAACTGATTGATTACACTCTGTGCATGAAGTTGAAAATGTCTGCGAGTCAGCACCAAGAGGCCAGCTGTGTGAATTACAATCTGTAAAATCCGTAAACATCCGGTACTCCAGTGTCTTCCAGCAGCCCAAACGCATGCATGTTATGTTAACTGGTCGTCCTACATGAAGGTCTGAAGGTGTAGCAGTGGACGCCCGGCTGTCCCTTAAGGCTCTGTACTGACTAACACTGACTGGCAGCCTGCCCGCTGTGTACCCACTGCTTGTTGAGAACCGGCCTGTGCTCACTTTAGATTCTGAATACTAGTAAGTAGGTACAGAAAAAGTAATGAATCATTAAATTTTAAACTTAATATTCTGCATTTAGGGGGAAAAAGCAAAAACTATGGCCCATAAACACTAATGGCCAATCTCTGCTTCTAGAATCTTACATCTTTCCTTGTTACATTAACTTGTTTTTATGCTTAAATCAGGTGACATGATTTAAAGTCTCCAACTTGCTGTTGAGTTATTGCATCATGCAGCAGAAAAGCATAACTAAATATAACAGAGGTCACTGCCAACCATCAGTAACAAACAAAGAGGGGAATGAGTTGAAAACAGAACTGTCAGTCATTAAACAGTTGACTTTAATACTATTTGATTGTTTTTTTATCCATGTCTAAAATGAGCTTATTTGAAAAAGGATTTTTTTTTTAAAGAATTTGTCATTTATCTTGATGCCTACATGATCAAAGTCAGAAACTTAGAGATGATTTACATGTGAAACAGAAAATTTCTCCCACACTTTGTAAAATGATGCATCTGGGCTCTGGGCGCAGAGGAAGCAGAGGAAGAGGAAAAGAGAATACTCAAGACTTCACTTGATGAGTTGCATATGCGGCGTTGGCACGTCACTATCCGAGCAGACATGTGCACAAGCTCCTGTCTGTTCAGTTCGCTATCCTGCGTTACTGCATGCCGCAGCACCCCAGGACATGGCCATATGCCACTGGCCTGGCCCGCTGATCAACACCGCTGCTGCCTCGCATGACAGCTCGCAGCACCCACAGACGCGCATATTCACACACAAAACTTCTGACAGATGGGTGAAAAGGTGGGCCACGTCATGTGTGAAGTGAACAGAGAGCGGGGGGACGAGGGGGTGTCAGCAGATCTGGTGAGACAGACTGCAAGGAAGGCAACACAAAAGGTGCACATGGTCCTGTTCACAAATACAAGCACAATATTAACATAAACAATGCAGGGCATAAGCAGAAAACCGATTCAGCCAACCAGTTTAACCAGTAGAAGTGCAGGGAGCTCAGATCATGGCATCCATTATCTCTGGCATGATAATCCATGGTTACCACATGACAACTAGCCTGCTGGCTCTACAGTCTTCAGTGGTTTTAAAATGTCAGAGAAAAATCTGAACAATGCTTTTCCCTCATCTGCTTTCTGATCTCATTTGTTTGTTTTGATCCGATCCTGATCAGTTGCTTTCCCTTCAGGTAGTTCTGAAGGAAAAGCAACTTTACTGTGTTAATGGACTTAGAGACCATGCATACGGAGAATCACTGAAAACACATGTCAGCTCAGCTGCATCTAAAAACACACACAACCCAATCTTATTCAAATCCTCTTTGTCAGTGCAGAGATTATAGATGAGAGATTATTTGTCAGCTTTGTGCTCATCATTTTCTGAAGCAATGTGAACAGACCGAAGAGAAAACAAAGAGTGACTTGGCTTAGATTATGACTTAAAAGGATATATGTATACTGTGAACATACTAATATCCATCAACTGATTTTTAAATCATTTCTCTGTTTTGTTTTTGTAAAAAATTAAACAACAAAGTTTAAAATCCTTTAAATCCTTGCTGTCATACAAATAACAGGAAGTTTTATTTATACCTCAAATTTTAAACGTGTCGTTCAACGTGTCTTTATTCTTTAATTATTTCACATCCACATTCCTTAATAGTACTAGTTTGGTGCTAAACATTTTATCAGTGATTCTGATGCAAATTACAGCATGAAGCTGCATATCTTCATGAAGGCTTTTTAAATAACATTCACCTGGTCAATCACAACTCATACAAAGTGGAAAAACCTACTAAGGTTTTCTTTTATTAAAAGCAACAATATTCGGTCAATTATTGTAATTTATACAAACAGTAAATTATAAAAACAAAACAGAAGAAAAAGTAAGAAATGTTTTCAGTTTAATGTGTTATTGGAGAAATGATACAATTTAATGGGAATTAAAGTAAGACTTTTTTTCCATTTTGCAGTGATATCAGAATTGTAATATACAATCCCTTAAATAAATAAATACATTAAAACGTTCCCGTCCAATCAAATTAGTTTGAGCAAAAACTTGAAATAAATTTCACTATTTTAAACATGAGACTTCTATTTGTGAAGTAAAATTAGAATCTGTACATATCAGGGGTCAGCAACCTTTTCAATTCAAGTCACTTTTATGCATATGGTTATAAAATAAAATTTGTCTGAAGCAATAAGGTATATATTTTATACATACGTAAGAAATTCAACCAAATAAAAAAAAACATTAAAGATATTTGAACAAACTGAGTTGTCCAACTCTTAGAGGAGAAAAACAGAACTTGATGTTAGTATGAGGCCAGCTTGGTGAGTCTTTGCCAATGAAAAGACAGGAAGTCTGCTTAGAAAAAAAGAACATCGTTACAAACTAAAAACATTACATGTCTTTTAAAAACCTTATACCATTGGTGCTCTTCTACTGTAGAAATTCCATACAGATATTGCATCAAAAGATACAGAAGTCCTGCTTAAAGCTAAAATCACCTTTACTTATTGCCTTCAGAGATAAAAAAAAAAAAAAAAAAAACTAATTTGTTTTTGTAAGAACGATGGAGAAAGGGCCAGAGAGCCACATGCAGCGTCCTGCAGACCTCTGCTATCTACGTTTGGAATGTTGCATCGACATGATTCTGTATTTCAGTGTTTCAAATACAGAATTGTAAAGTTTCTGGACTTTTATAATATGTTCCTTTGTTAAATAACAAATCCTTTTCATAGGATTTAATACATCTGAAGCATCGACAAGAGACTGAAAAGGACATGATATCTGTAGAGAGGTGGAAGATGAGTGTGGGAGAGTTAAGAGTGAAAGTGTTGAGAGTGATGGGAATAATCCTCTGTCTCTGCAGCAGAGATAAAGACAAACTGAGGTTTTAGCTCCACGCGGGAGTTTGACCTCATTATGGGCAACAAGCTCACAAACCACCACATGCAAACACACACGCATTCACACACACACATACGCAAGTGCACAGCTACATGTAGACGAGAGGTAATATCCAGGCAGTTTTTGAGCAGTTGTCTTCCTGTGAGCGCCTGGGTCTCTCTGCTGGTGTAACGGAGCGAGAATGCGCCCGGCCTGATCAGAGGTAGAGAAACACTCCGGTGCCGCCCTCCACTCCCACACTCATCAAGAATGTGTGTTTGATCTCTCAGCCACATCACACATGTGCCCTCCAATCAACCGCTGCTGCCTCCAAGGCCCCTCTTGGCCTGGCTACATACACCCACACACACACACACGCCCACACACACAAGCAAACACCCGTACAGGCACACACATCGCAGAGGAGAGTGTCCCACACAGAACCCATTATGACTTTTCATTAAATTTGGGGATAGGCCATGTGTAAGGCCATGGCTAGAGCAACTTTATTCAAGTGTGTGTGCGGGTGTGTGTGTGTGTGTCAACTCGTGAGAAGGAAAAGAGAGCAACAATGCGGCTGCAAAGCTTTCTAACCTCTGTAATACAGATTGTAACTGCAGCCCAGGGAGGTTAAAGTCTAAAAGGCTCCATAACACTTCATAACTCTGACTAAAATGAAACAACTACAGCTCTATAGCCATTAGTGAGACACACACACATACAGGCAAATGCACTCGTTGTGTCTTTAGAAGTTGGCGTGGCAACCAAGGTCATTAGGTTTATGTTCTCTGGCACAGAAGCGAGTCTCGGCACAAGCGACACTCGGCGTCTTCAGTAGAAACTCGTTTGATTGAAAGACGGGATGAGACCGGTGAAACGCACGTGGGTTCACTTCGCTCCAGCGATAACAATAATACGATAGAAACATAGTGGCGGCCAGGAGGCTCAGCTTTGTTACCACATATGTCACAGAAAATCATTTCAAATCGAATAATGAGAGCCATAACTCTGCTTAGACTTCAGCAGTGCCTCCAGGTAAAAACCAAGTGTTGGCATTTACTGCCTTTGTTTCAACTACAGGGAATGTGTGTATTTGGTTTTATTGACATTTACAGGGCATTGAGTGTTGCAGGTATGGGGTTTGATCATCAGAATCTCAGATACAGAAAATGTTAAGAAAATGACACAGTGATGTAAGAGTAAGCAGGAACAGAAGACACATACATGGAATTCAGAATGTTCTATGTGTTTTTGAGCTCAATAAGAAAACCTTCACATTCCATTTCCACTTGGTTTTAAAGCTGTGTTACAAATCAGTTTTGTCAAATTAAAGTACTCAACCACACTTCCTCTGGCATAGTCAGGCTAAATTTGCTTAAATTCAACAAAATTGTCTTTTGCAAAATAAGTTTTCAAAGGAAGTAATTATGTGTTTGCTGTAATATCAGTTAACATGCACTCTCTCCTTCCACCTGTAATCAGACTTTAGGTCTAAGCTGGTTGCATTCCTGACAGGAGCAGTCTGAAGTTGCAGAGTTTCAGATGAGCCCTTCCTGTGAACTTGTGTTGCTCTGGCATGTAGCAGGCAGAGAAATGACCTGCTTCCTGTCCAACTCATGTGGTCTGAAAATGCCCAGCAAGTATTAATGAGCTAATTGTGGTTTTCTGATGCCAAACGTTGTTTGTGCTGCTTGTTTGGTCTTGTTTCCTCTGAACTCATAAAACACTTCCTTGCTTGAGTTGGTTAAAGACAAGACACTCAAAGAGATGTACTGAGACAAAGCATTCATTATTTAAAGTGGTGAAGAAGGTCCTCCTTGGGAATTACTAATATTAAAAGTACAGTTTCCAATCAGGAAAATAAACTATATATAACAAGTTTCTAATTTAAAGATAAATATTCTCTGTGTTCCTGCCATCCTAACATTCATCGCACTGGAAAGCATGCAACGTATACACACTCAATCCTGCTGTTCCCTGCAGTGTCTGACAAATGTCCTCATTGAGATTGGATGAGTGTTCCCAGCTTAGCAACCCAACAACAGATGTCCAATCATCCTAATATAACAGCAGGAACAGAACAACACAACAGCTAAGGCCTCAGATTAAAACTAGCTGCCTCCCAAAGGATGAAACACGGCAGCAAGGCAGCAGACTAATACCAGCAAAATGAAGTAAGATTTATTCATGTCTCATCTTTAACTGTTTTGCATTGTGGAGGAGTGCAAGTATGCTGGGGTCTTCCTCAGGGGTCAGGGAGCTGAAGGACGACAGTGGCAAGAAAATCACAGTAGAAAATCCAGATCATGGTGATGAGAGCATTCTGGGGTCGGTAGACTCACGCTATTCAAACACCTCGAATTAAGAACTTGGACTATAATTTACATTTAGCTGTTCCAGTTGGAAAAATGGTTTTAGAATAAACATAACGGTAACAATAAGTGATGGCCCTCCGAAAGACTAGGATGCGATGAAACGATTAATTGGATGAATTATAATTTTTCAGCCATTTTTGAGCATGTAGGCTCAAAACAGGATGAAAAAAATGACACACTCAGAGCAGTAAATAACACAAAACTGGTTGAGATTCTGTAAAAAAAACAAAAACTCTCATGAACTCCATTTGCTATGTAATTATTAATTAACTAATTGAATCAACAGATCATTCCTACACCGTATTAATGCTAAGTTGAGCAGAAAAAGTTGAGCTTTTCACATATTGATGTCAGAAGGATTTCTAGCTGCTGATGCAACCTTTGCTACAAATGATCAGGAGTTCACCAAATGAATGATCTTATTCCATTTGAGGCCATAAAATGTTTATTTTCTCAATTGAAAGAGTTTTTTTTTTTTTTTTGCTCATTTGCATCTTTTAAAGTATGTCAAATGTTAAAATAAGGCTGAAGTGCTTAAATAAAAAAATCTGCAAAATGTGCCATTTATTAGAATCAGTCAGAATTACTCAAATAATTGTTGTTAGTTTAACAATGCAAAAGGAAAAAGAATTTTGACAAATAAAACATAACCGTTCTTTGCATTTCCGTAAAAAATAAGTTCAAAATGTTTTATCCCATTTTCAGTATTTAGAGGAAAAATCTTCATTGGCAATACAGGCGTCTTATAAATGCCTGCTAGGTCTGATATGTTTTCAGCTGGATTTTCCTGCCATCATCCTAATCTTTAGCTCCCTCTACAGATTCTCCATCAGATTCAGGGACAATTCATAATGATAATATTATTTTAAAATGTAAAAATCTCTTTATAGCGTCTCACTAAATCAGTCAGAGGGTATAAGTAGTATTGTTTTTATCTACACACAAATATCTGTATTCATTACATAATGAATACTAATGTATGGATAAAAGAAAATAATCATTAGGATCATTAAGATCAGAATTTTGGTCACACGTGTCCAAAGTTCTGATCCTGTCTGTAGAATAGAGGAAGAGCCTGGAAGCTCAGAGTGTCAGAGAGAACAGAGGAGGAACGTCATGTGGAGGATGCCTGTACAGGTGTGACATGATGGCATGTTGTCTGGCACTCACATACACACTGAGTCCAACGACAGACCACTGGGACATACGATCATAAATTACATCCACCAACTCTCTAACGAACCCAAAATGAAACCTCTGCCAATCGTCGTCTAGTGCTGGAATGTTGTCCAACGCGTCTACAAGGACCCCTCTGTTTCTGGTGACCTTCACTCACTGTTTGACCGTAGCGCGCTCTCACAAGCAGCACTGCTCCACTCGTGATGCAGCTCCTCCAGACACCAGCTCCCTGCAGATTCAGCCCACAGCCTCCGTGGGTCTGCATGTGGGCGACATCATGTCTGAACTGGAAAAGCGTCTCAGTCCTGATCCTTAAGCTTTTTGTCAAAAGTTAAATTTGTTACATTAGCATACTGTGAATATATCCTTCTCCTTATTTATTAAAGAGGCAGTATTCTGTATATTCCAGGCACATTGTGCTATTTTATATTTGTTAACCTTTAGTTATCAAATATGAATTAAAAATTTGACTTCCTAATTTAACAGCTTGAAACTGGACCTCTGGCTTTTAAAAAAATCTATGCTCCTTCTGAAACTCTGCCTTCTGGAAGTCATCACATCCGTTTCACTGGGATTAAGTTTGTATAATGAGCTCACCAGTTCCAGCATGGGCTTGCTAATTGCTGCTGGCTGGTCTGAAGGAGCTGAAGGAGGGCGTTGGGGGGGAGAGCTGCTCAGCAAGGCGGAGGCTGGAAGCTTGGAAACTGCAGCTGCATCTCAAAGGTGGTGCTAAGTCCACAACCAGAAATTTTGCACAACTGAATGGTTGCCAAGGAAATTAAAGAATTTCTCAAACATGCATAAAAGAATCAAAGCAAACCCAATTATGATTTTGATGGGTAGAGAACATTATGACATGTAAAGCTCAAAATACATATTTTTTTTTTACATTTAGTTCTTGATTATTTTTAAATAACTCTACATACTGCGCAGAACAACCACATGTTTTGTTCTGTAGTCTACAGGTGTACAGTTTCAATAAATAAAAACAAGAGTCTCCCGCTTCAGGTTTTAAGAGAGCTCAAACCAACAAAGTCTGTCTGGTTTAGAAACACTTTCCAGCTGACAGTTGCATCACCTACAACACTAAATGACAGCTAACTAAAAACATCATCATCATCTCCTCCTCTTCCTCTTGTTTGCTCTCTGACCTTCAGGAGGGAAGGATGATCCCACCGTCTGGCACAGTTCGCCAAAGAAACAGGATTTATGAAGCGGATATTGAAGCTAGCAAATAGGCAGAGTTTGAAAAAAAAAAAGGGAAAAAAAGCCCCCCAGGGTAAAAGAGAAGGGTGGGTAGAGACACCAAAAGACAACAGCAAAACTGGACAGGAACATGGGAGGACTAACAGCTGAGTCTGACCTTGTGGTGAACTTCCATTGTCTCTGGAAGGCAGCAGATTCTATGATGAGAAAGACTCAAAGCCCCTACAAATAGGTAATGAGTGGTAATGAGAGACAATGAGTAAGAGGAGGGGTAGAAGGGAGGGCAAGAAGATGCAGATAATGTAAGCCAGACACAGACGTAGAAATTACAGAGATCAAGAGAGGAGAAGAGAGAGCGAGAGCAGCTGCAGTCGGCTCAAAGCGAAGCTGAGAAGGTGCTGGGATGCGGAGGGAGTTGGGTGACGAGAAACACTGTCCGTTTGTGGCCACTGATAATACTTTCCATTCTAGCCGGGTCTATGTGGGGGTGTGCTCTGCGCTTTGTGTGTGTGCGTGTGTTCGCCGGCCCTATGTGAGCTGCTGATTCCCCTGATTGCAGGCTGGCGCCCTGCTGGCGAGCCCCCATGCACTGAAATTAAATCCACTCTGCTCCGTTATAAATTATAATGCTTTACAAACAACACCCCCACCGGGGAACCGGAGGGGCGGGGGGCAACGATTCAGGGGAAGAGAAGATGGTGTTAGAAAAAAAAAAGGTTATAGGAGGAGGGATGATGGACAGAGGGAGGAAAGGGACCGAAGCTGAGGAGAGCTGATGGAAATGTAACCTTTAATTAATATGAAGCAGTTAACCTAAGATATCTTAGAAAAACACACAAAAAAATTAAAGAATAAAAGAAAATGAAAAGACAGTCATAATATTAATAAACATATATCTACATTTAGATTTTGAGATCTGATTTGTAGAAAATTTTCTTTCATGTTAAACCTGGAAAAGGAACATGTTCATCACATCACCATCCATCATCAATGACCTACACGTTTCCCAGTCAGTGAATGCACCACAGGTCAAGCTGCACTAACATCACTCTTCAGTGTAGAAGAAGTTACTATGTGACTCAAAATTAAAATGTTAACACTGTAATTTTCAGTCTTTAGGTTTGAGCTCTATGAAATCAGCCATAATGTCTTTGGTTTGAACATATTTGCGCTTTTCAACTTGTAGGCCAGCAGTGTCCAGAGTTAAGTGTAGGGGACACAGATACACTTTTTTGAAAAGAGAAGAAAAAAAAAAATGGAAAAACAATGCATTCAACTATGCAACTATATATATATTGATAGTGAAAACATTAGGAAAAGAAAAGACATGAAACATGTTTTTTTTTTCCTTTCAAGTGAAGCAGGTGCTTCCATTGATAAACTTTGCTTAAAAAAGTCATCATATTCGAAGGAGTGACTCAATTTCCAATTGTTGAAAAAACAAATATTTCTAGAACAAGAACAGTCAAAACAACTGACTCTTTTTATACGCCAGACACATGTTGAGCAAGTAGAAATAACTCATTTTAAAATATTATTATTTTTTTTTCTTCACATTTTTATTTCCAGTACTTTCCATTTGATTAGTTTGGCCCGCATGGTAAAAGGTTTGGACACCACCGTTCCAGGAAACTTCTCACTGTCTAAGTTATTATATTTTTACATTTGTTAGGGTTTCTGAACTTTTACACTCTACGGACAACAGCATAGACAATATATCCATTACAAAGCTGCAACATGACTGTTGGACTATTTGATCCTGGAACTGCAGAGACAAAACGAGGACATACTAAAGACAGAAAGGCAGAAGACAACAAGTCTTCAAATTTCATTTCAAGACTTAAACATGGAAAAGGCAGTTTTTGGAGCAGCAAACTCAAACAAAGTAGTTGATTTGTCATGCAGTGCTGAGGTGGTAGAACACCAGCCTGTCAGCTTTCAGGACCAGACTGAGCTAACAGGTTTACGTTTAGCCTGAAATGCAAAATCAGCTCCAAGTCAGAGACAGTCCATCTTACCTGAGGAGAAGAAACAGAAAGCAGGAATGACAGCTCAGGTCAGGACCAGCAAATCTAAAAACCAGCGCTAAATGAAAACGGCATCACCCGTCACTGACCATGTGAGGGAACAGAAAGAAAGATAAACATGCACACAGATGTTTGACCACACATACATCTTTGATGACACTCACTCTGTCTGGCACTGAGACACCAAACTGAAAAGCCTCACCAGAGAATGCTAACAAATATTAGCCTGTGAACACTGCAGGTGGATTTAATCCTGCTGTCAGGCTGGGATGAAGAAATGATCAGGTAGGAGCTGCTAATTGGTCACAGGAACATCTGACACTTCAGTACCGGGGGGAGGACTGGATGGGATGTTGTGTTGAAGATCCAAAGCGATTTGACTAGTAGTAGATTTTTACAGCACCAGAATACACAAACAGGACTAAATACATAACCAAATGCTATGACAACAAGGCCAATACAGAAATACTCTACCTGGATGGTGAAGCTATATATGAGTCTGCCATCTGTCCGATCAGCTGGATGCTTCCCCTTTTCCAAACAATTATCATGCAATCAGGCTTGGGCAAACAAAGCATTACAGGTCAGTTAGGAAGTATTCTCCTCTGTAGGAATTTTCTGTCACTTTTCCTGAGGCACACAAACATCTGCCATCACCTGATAGGGCTAAGCACTGGCCTTCAGCCCCTTTCCAGCCTGGGTTAAATTGTTACCACCTTTCTCTAATCCCTACTCTGTCAATTAACTGTATTGCCAAGCACTTCAAAGACTGTGACAGCCAAAGGGGTTAACCCCGACGCTCCTGGAGATTTGTTTTTGATTTAGCTGAGATCCCCAGACACTTTCATCTGTGGCCTCACTCTTTCTTCCGTCCTAAATCCTGTCGGGCCAGGCTAAGGTCATTTGAAACTAATTTTGGCAAATTCAGTGTGATATTTGAAGACTAATTTTTCAGCTTACACAAGGTTATTAATGCAAACACAGGCGTAACATGAAATCACAATTTAAAGATGGTGTCTATTTGTGTCAATGCAAATATTATGGTTTGGTGGAAAAGAAAACAGTCTGTTCTCCATTCTGGCTGTGGAGCTCACATATGTAACTGGGATGCTTTTTGTTGATCATTATCTTTTAGAGAAAAAAAAAATTGCTAAATGAGTCTATGGAGCATCACATTCGGAATAGGAATGTATAAGTTGAATATCTTTGACTACATTTCATAGCTGTTTGATGATGGCTGGTGCAATGTTTGATACTGGCTTGTCCAAATGTACTTTTCAACAAAACACCATTTGCTATGTATGAAAAAAAAAAAAGCCAAACCACTCAGCTGGGAATCAAGGGACAAAGTTCTATTTCTAAAACAAAAATGAGTAATGGAGCAAATGAGTCAGACGTAAGCTTCAAGAAGCCCTGTTCAATTCTTAGATATTTACCCCCAAAACAGTGATTAATGGAATAATAATATTAAATTAAGAAAAAAAAAAAACTAAATAAATGCCTACTCTTTACAATGTTTTAATTTAAAACTATAATTTCATTGGCTCTAAAACCAAACTCACAATGGATCTAAGTCTGGTCCCTTCCAGCCTACTGAGTCGTGTAGATGAGACAAGGATGTTTCTGTATGGCAAAAGCCTGATCTCCATGAAAACTGAGCTTATCACCTCAACTAAAACATTGGATGGACAGTGACTCATACATTTCCGTATAAGAAATTTCAATACAGCATAAGAATTCAAATGATTACAAAGGTTTTGTTTAAAACATTTAAAAATCATTGACATGTTTTTATCATGACCTGGAAGAAATGCATTACTGCTACCAATGAGTTGCTTGCAAAGCAGACTGAACAGATGGGTCTAGATGGGTCTAGTGTGGGATATAGACATATGAATCACTGCCAGAACCAGACTCTTCAGTGGACGATGATAGCTTGTCATTGAGAATCTCCCAGAATGTCCACAGAGCTGAGTAACATACCAGGCTGTTTGGCTCTGCACACACTTTTGTTATTGGTTTCAGCCAAGGAGCTACAGGTTTGAAAGAAACATATGTCGACTTGACATTGCAACCACATTTGAAGAAGACAAACACAACTACAAGAGAAGAAAAGAGAATTCTCCACACTGTTATACAGCCACAATTTCTCTCAAGTATGCAGAAAGTCAGAGAGCAGACAGGAGAACAATTAGACACCTTGAAGCCAACAGGATTTCAAATCTTAATTCAGAGAAAACATCCACCAGAAAGGTAACAGTAAAAAGAACACACACAAGAACCACTAATATGATTGGAGGCAATCAGGGCAAGTTTCAGAACTTTTACCATACATGGTACTAAGTAACTTTTTTTTGTGAAACATATACAAATCTTGCAGTGATGGGTCTTGCTGTCCATCACACACTTTTGAGTTTGCTCCCTGACCTCTTCTCTAAATTAATCAATCTGGACTGTGCTGCAAGCTAACCGGACCGACCGACCGACTGTCCGTCCGTCACGCTTAACCCTAGAGGGATCACGAGGAATGCTGGTGCCTATCTCCAGCGGTCACCATGTGGACATGTCACTGTTTTTTTATTTGTCACAAAACAATGACACAACTAATAGTTCTAACCCAGCAAAAATAAGGTCTCAAGATGATTGTGACAAAAAAATTTTCAAATCATAGTTGCCTTACCAGACTAGCTTTAAGTGGTGGGATTCAACATTGATACATAACGGCTTTCTTAAAGTTTCTCTTAAAATGCATAAGAGATAAATACTTATGCATTTAACATATAACAGCATAAAACATTTTCCTTTAATTTTGATGCTGCCAGTAAATCTAAAACTATAAAACAAAACTAAAGTATCTTGCAAGAGGCCCAGATTTAAAGTACACCAAACTAAAAAGTGCAACTGAACAACAAGATTCCCACGTTTCAACTAGGAGACAGGAATTAGACAATGTTTTCCTCACTTCCATAGTTGCACCAACCAGTATTCTGTGTACTTCTAACAGCAGGTGATGTAATTGTTCCTGGGGTCAGAATGCTTCATCTCTTCTCCAACTTCCAGTTGCATGCCTGGCATTGCATTGCTGGGCAATTCCAGCCTGTTCCAGACCAATCCATTCAGTCCAGAAGACTTTAACTGTGCATATTTCATAGGTGATAGATAACCTAGTGTGTGCTTGTTAGGGGTAATAGTGTGTAAAGAGTTAGTCCTCTATGCATCCTGCCCCTCCTTTATTCCCCAACAGCCTTGCCTGCAGCACCTCAGCAGGAACTGGAGCAAATGTGTTTAGGAATCAAGACTGGAGAATGGCCTGAGGTATGTGCATGTGTGTGTGTGCGTGGGTGTGTGTGTGTGCGGAGTTGTGCTGCGCTTTTGCAGTGTGCCAGCTCCTGCCAGCTGCCCCAGGATGTGGCCTGTCACTTCACATAGACACTGATGGGCCACACAAGTGTCAGGAAAGGTGAAGATCCGGAGAACAGCATCTCAAACACACAAATACACACGAGTGAAGTAGGTGAGGGAAAAGCTGAGCAGTTTTGCCTAGAGTGCATGTGTGGTAGAGATCCACACAACCCTCCAGCACGATTCCAACCATTAAGGCTCATTTTGGAGGTGGAGATACTGGCAAAGTTCTATTTGACAATTCAGAAGCAGCAGCAAGAACAACAAGTAAAAGCTTCCTCATGTGTCATCATCAATCTAACACTGGCTTTATTCCCTCTTATTACTTGTGGATTCTCAGCTACTGGCTATTCTTCAGGGAAGTCACAATATTGTCAGTGAAGGGGAGAAAAATGGGAAACAACAGTAGACACAAGTGTTTCCGATCAATTCTGTCGTTATCAGGATGAGGCACAGCCTGAACTGACCACATGGGAAGAAGTCCACCTGTTTCTCATTACTACAATCAACCTCTGCATGCACATTTATCAGGTTCTGGAATCCAACACACATAGCAAAGACCGTTTTTCTGTATTGTCAAAATTGTTTTGATCTAGTTGCATTCATAGTTCACAGACAGCAACACTACAGGGAGACTCACTCTGAACATTCTGTAAAACTGAACACAACACACAGAAAGAGTGTCCTGTTCCAGTGTATTCTTTCATAACGTGAACTGTCAAGAAGCAGAAGAACTAACATCAAAGAGGTCATTTTGATAATACTAAAAAAAAAAAAAAAAAAAAAAAAAAAGAAAATTGAGTGCTAAGAAGTTCCATTGGTTGCCTCAGGATCTGTTTACAACGTTACAAATTTGTTTCAAATTTCTTACCCAGCTCTGCCCATTCTAACCACATCACATTTTAGTTCAGGTTTATTCCTGTCATTTCTTTAGTATTTGTCTGCAACGTAATAATAACTCCAGCAAGAATATTAACATCTGTGGGGTTGTGCTTGTTACCTATTATTTTTATGACAATAATTCTTATCAATATATTTTATGTATTTGCTTAATGATTTTGATTATGGCCTTTGACAAAATGTTATGTTTATAGCTTGTTTCATTATTGGTTACTGTGTTATGATTTTAGAGTTTAAAGTACTTGAACTGCCTTGTTACTGAAATGTTCAATTCAGGTTATTTGTTTAGCTTTCTGACCATGATGCTAATCCGGGTTAGTGTTGGTAGCTGTTCGCTGCTTTACCTGCTGTCTGTCCGCTCCGGATGTCCTTTTGTTCCTGCATTGAGCCTCGATGTAGCCAAACACTGTCAAGTGCTTGTTTTTTAAATGCCATATTAGATTTGTTGTGTTGATGCATTTTTGAAGTTATTCACCTCCGCCGTAATTTTTCGCCGCACACGCAAACTTCCCCACTCACTCTTAGAGCGTATAATTCCACACGACAGGATTTGTTGCTGCACGTTTGCGCAGTGTGAAGGAGAGAGGAGATCAGCTGCACACGCAGGCTGTGAAGTGAGATAAATATGATCGGTATTGGTGATCGGCAACAAGAGACCGTGATCGGCGATCACCGATCATACACTTTTTCACGAAAATCGGGCAATTATGATCGGTGGCCGATCGATCGGCACATCGCTAGAATACTGTATGACATAGTGCAGTACAGCACAGCATAGAATTGCAGAATGACGGCCGGCCCTCTGTCTCTCTCTGGAAGGCTAAAGAACCAGTCCTCTCCTGGTTTCTGCCAACCAGTGGAGTATGGATGCCAGTGGATGCCAGCATCCACTGGCATCCATACTCGATAGGAACATACAAAGTATAGAACATTATTGTGTAGTATAGTATAGTACAGTACGGTATAGTATAGCACAGAATAGCATAGTGTAATCCATTTTCAGATCAACAACCGTGTTTAATATGCAGTCAGCGGCTTGGGAGCAACCCACAGATCCTGATGTAATTACACACTTTGCCTCTTCCTGGCCTACATAGCATCCCGTCCCAATTCCCTGCTGTTTGGAAATCAGGCCTATGCTGGTGACAAGTTACAGTACACATGCCCCAGTTAACCTTTGATGTGAACATGCTCTTTTCTACGGGAATGATATAGAGGCCAAAGCCACAAGGGGCTCCACAATATCAATGCAAACTGTGGAGCTTCAAAGTCGTGTCTCTAATTTGAACCTTTTGTGCCACTTAAAAAGCCCATGGACTAATTTGACTCTGGCATGTAACAACCATTTGGAGGAATGTTTGTCTGTCATGTGCATGTGAGTCAGTGTGCGACCTGACCACAGGCCTACCTGCTTTGATCATGGTACTGGAAGATTATGACAGCACACATGCACACAATGTAGGAGATTAATCAAAACTCTGTGCAGCACCGTGCGTGCATCAACCCAAAGAGTGTGTAGTCACAGATTAGTCAAATGTGAGACAGTTCTTGAAATCAGGAATTTTAATATTTCTCATGTCTCCAAATATCAGAAAAGTGTTTGGACTTTTGAATTTAAATGTTTAAAAAATACTATTGTGTGATAAAGGTAAGCCATTTATTATAATGATTGTGACAATATATTTTTTTATCACTATGTATTCTTTCAGGTGGAACAAACCTGCATGTCACTGTTTATATCCAGAATTTTTGAGCATGCGCACAACACTATTCTTTTACATGCCATCCATAGCTGAGCTGCTGTGGTAAAACATTTCCTTTAACTAAATGAAACATATATATATATATATATACACATATATATAAATATAAAAAATTCAGTGCAGTGTGCCACAGCAAAGGGAAAAATAGCACAGAAAATCTGTTAAAGAATAACTCAAAACCACGTTTTTCTCGCTCTCTGTGTCAGCTACTCTCCAGGCATCCTTGTTGCCATCACAACTGACAACAATGCCACGTTATGTTTCAGGATTCAACACCAAAAAACATTCAAACATTTCCTATAAAAAGAACAGAACATTCGGTCCATTGCAGTATTATGATTTTAGGCTTGATCTTTATTTCGTAATTATGAATAAGCGATCAATGTGTCGCTACCGCTGCTATTAGCTAATCCAACACAGCAGTGGTTGATTAGCTAATTTATGTACCTGCTCTACAGATAATCTATCAGAGTTGGTGTGTGAGTCGCCTTTTTACTATTGTCAAAGTCAAGCTAGCATGACTTAACTGCTTCACTCTCCCTCGCTATCTTTTTCTTTATCTGAATTGTATTTTCCTACCCAATTTTAGGGGTGTAGGAATTGTAAACTTGCTGTTTGTGTTGTACATCAGAAACTATTTCAGGGATTCCCCCTGACCTTTCCCAACTCCCCTGTTGGCCTTTTTAATGATCATAGCCAACCACGGTCACAGGAGTTGAAACATCAGCATGAAGGAGATGTGTCTAGGGACCAATGATTAATTAACAGTGGCCTCAGCCGGCAATGCGGCACAGGATGTGATCTAATTGACAGTGGGTAATTATGTCATAGCAAAGCCTTGTAAAAGGAGATGAGCTGGAAGTACTGCAACCTAAAGTGGAAATGCAGGAACACTGTGTTCACTGAACAGCACACACACAACCTAAATGAGGCGGGTTTGTCTTCCCGTCTTCATGTAGGAGGGTGGTTCGATGGAGGTAGTCATCCCTTTGTTGTGTTTACTTGGTAATGAGCCCGGCCTTGTTTGTTTATCCCAGCTAAAATGTCATGAAGAAGCTAGCTTTTTGATCTGGCATTAATGTCACCACAATATGTGTCATTATCTGGAAACTGTGCTCTACTTCTTACATTGCCTGTTGGAAAAAGAAGTGTGACTAAGTTAATAATTTGGAGGGTAAGGAAGGCACTGCACACAACAGGTGGACTGTGACTGTGTAGAAGAATGACAAATAAAAAACTGCTGCTCCTAGTTATTAAAGTTTAAAAATAAAAAACACTTCCACAATGTTGACATGTATACTGAACAAATTGTGACATTTTACAACCTCCAAAATAAAATTCACTCTTCCTGAATGAACATGTAGCGACAGCAACTTGCATTGGTATTGTATTGTTAACATAACAGTAAAACTGTTTTGCTTTGCTTCCTGGAAAACATAAATATTTGCAATAACTTGTCCTGAGTCTTTCACATCACTGTGTAAGAATTTTGCAGATTTTTTTCATATAGTCACACTAGCAGTTTTTGGACAGGAATAGCCTATTTAAGGTCATAACTCAAATTCTCAATTGGATTTAAATCCAGACTTTGACTAGGCCTTCCCAAAATATCTTTGCTTTTTTCTTAGCTATTCAGATGTGGAGGTGTTGCATTACCCAAGTGCACCATCACAAACTAATGGCCAAACATTCTCCAGGGTTTTCTGCTCATTTACAGCAAGTTATCCAGATCCTGAAGGAACAAAGCAGGCCCACATCATCACACTGCCACCACCATGTTTCACTGTTAGTAAGATGTTCTATTTCTAAAATGCTCTGTCGCAACACACGCCTTACAAAAAGATTATTCTCGCAAAGGTTTTGGCCATCTTCAAAACCTTTTTTAGTAGCAAGTATGAGATGGCCTTTGTGTTCCCTTTGGTCAGCAGTGATTTTGGATTTGGAACTGTCCACTGATCCATCTCTGTCTCCTTGTTAATTCAGGGATGAGGCTTGAAGTGTTTCAGATGTTGGTTCTGAGTTTTATGTAACCTTCTGGACGAGTTGTCAACATGCTTTTGGAGTAATTCCATTAAGCCAACCAGTCATGAGAAGACTCCCCATTGTTTCATGTGTTCTGTATTTGTGTATAAAGACCCTCACTATGGTCTGCTGGAGTCTCAAAGCCTCAGATCATGGCTCTGTAGTCCCTGACACAGGACCAGGGTTCAATTACAGATCTTAGTTCATCACCTGCGAGTCTCTTCCCTTGTCCCTTTGCTCATTTTCTGTCTGGTTTCTATGAGTAACGGCCACAGACCTCACAATAAAATAAAAACAAATAGCCAGCTTGTAATCCTTTCCAGAGTGATAGATATAAGTGGTTTGCTTTGAAATGTTTCAGCCCACTTAATGTTTCAGACAGTTCTATTTGGGGCAAGCAGGTTCCTGTTTGAGTGATTTATTGATTCTACAGGTCAGGCAGCTTCTGAACCTGGGTAGTTCAGGGCAGTTAATTTGTGAGAAGGATGGGATCAGATTTATTTATAACAATAAATCCACAAGGGGACAAATGCTATTTCACAGCACTGTGTTTGGTTCAGCAGTACAGAGCATATTCCAAAACAAATGAACAAATTAACGAAAGAGCCATACAAAAATAATCCTTCCCCTTTCCAGATCTGCCAACAATCCTGCCACCACAAAGGTGAGGTCAAAAGTTGATATTAGAATGCCAACCTGGAATCAGATTAGAAGCTCCTTTGATCTTAATCTTGAAGCTGAAGGAAATGAGGAAAAGCTGATCCTGTGTCAGTGGTTTTTGGGCACCCTTTGATGTCAAAATGGGATGGAGGCTGGAACACGAGGAGTGACCTAATGAGTAAGACTATTCGTAGTTCCCATGATGTAATTTGCTTTCTAACAACAATCACTATGTACAGCAGCCTCTGCAATATCTCAAGTGTTTTAAAAGAAAAAAAAAATCACTTGGGCTTGTTGCAATCAATGAAACATGGATGTAGTATTGGTGTGTTGTGGTCAGGAATTAGTGTCTGAATATAGAATAAAGACTTTGGAGGAAAAGAGAGGAAATAAAAGTGGCTATGCGGAGGGCTAAAATAACAGACTGACTACACAGTCTCAGCACCATCTGCTTTTGATTACTCACCATCCTTGAGATAGAGGGGGAGCATAAAACAGGAACTCATGTCAGTGCTGGGTTACACGGCTGATGGAGGCTGGGAACAAGCTCGCTTCATTTCAGAGTACAGAGTCTAGCCTCGGAAGCTTGTTTTTAATCTTGTCTGTTTGGTTTCATGTGTTTGAGCATATGCCCTGTTCTATGGAAATGCGATAGTCTACGGTAGATTTAGTGGATTGAGATGAAACATGAAGTTTGTGTTTGGCCAAGTGAGCAGATAAAACAGCAGGCTGGGTCTGTGCCTCTGTACAGACTGCATGTGTGTGTGGGAATAACGTCACATTTGATTTGTACATTATACCAGGGCTGAGTTGAGTCAGATGCTAATAGCTTAGCCAGTGATCCAAGCTACCCATGTTAGCAGGCTAACACATGCTGCAGTGACTCACTAATCATCATTCATTTCCTCATCAGAGACTCGCCATCACAGACCGGTTACTGCACAAAGACAAGCAGGATTATGTTCTGCTAAAGTTCACTGACCGGCTGAACTAAGGGGCAGAAAGTCACTGGATGATGGTTCTATCAGTTAAAGATATTACAGGAGAACAAGACAAAACTTTTGCTTTTATTTGTTACTTGGACATTCACTTACAGTGTACACAGAAGAAAATTACGTTTTGTTTGGGTCAAGGACAGCTTTACACAAAACTGCAAAATGAGAATAAAACCTACAGAATATGGCTAAAATATACTATTAGGTTTGGGCGATATTGTCAAAAAAATTATATCACAAGACATTTTTTTAATACTTTGATAACAATGTCACACATTCAAATTAAAATTCAAAAATACTTTATTGAACCCAAAAGGAAATGAAATATTTTTGTAAGTCATATTAATTTAAATTCTTCAAAGTGTTATTGTAGATAGTGATGGCTGTTTGCAGGAAATTTCTCTGGAAAGATCACAGATTATATTCCTTATTTTCTGCTCTTTTGGGAAGTTGTAAACATGTAATGTAAAATTCAAAGTTACATTTTTGTAACTTTGAATTTTATTTTATTTTTTACTTTCTATTTATAGACAGGCACCAGAACAAAAAAAATCTAACTACATTTAAATAAATTCAAAATCACACAATGTGTTCAGTGTGTCAAATATAAATAAGTAAATAAATATAAATGTAAACTATTTTTAGTCTGAAATCAGCTCCCAAATGTAAATAAAATTACTTAAATACATAAATGAAGCAAACTGCTGTGGTTCAACTGAACATTCATTTTACGAGATGTTAAAAAGTGCTTTGCCTCGTTTTTTTTTTTGTTTTTTTTTTAAGAATTTACCCATTGTGTGCAAAAGTAAGAATCTTGTTTTAATATGAAAAGAAATCTTCCTTTTTAGAAATGCTTAAGAATCAACACGAAAATACATGTCACATAAAAAAACTTAGAAAACCAAAATACTGCGTACATGTCTTATTGATCAAGCAGCTATTTAGTTTCTTTTCAGAGTGACAAAAAGCAAAAAAAAGGGGTATTGATCTACAAAATAATTAACTGGATAGTAGAACAAATAACGGCAAGAGAAATCAAATAACCAAACAAAAAAGACACAAACAAACAAGGAAGTATACATTAAAAGTGAAATGTGTTCTACGGATTATTTTATATTGTATCTACTGTATCTTGCTGTTGTTGGACATGATGAAAATGTTATGGCAGACAGTATACCAAAAATGATTATCTGTGTGGATAGTTAGATCTTTTTCCCATTTGATGATCGGAATTGGAGGTGAATTATTGCTTGAAGATATTAGATTATATAGTTTTGAGAGTGTTTTTGGAGACTTGTTTTAATTGATTATATTCAAGAAACTGTTTTCTGTCAATGTTACATTTAAAAATAAGCTGTTGAAATGGTAAGAAGTTATGATCATCTCAGATGTGGTGGAGGTATGTGATGCCTTTTTTCTTCTATTTAATTCCAGACGGGTGATTTATTTGCAGTGAAATCTGGATTATTCCATATGGCCGTTTGAGTTGTGGGTGAGAATATGGAGTTTTTTATTTTATTGATTTTCCACCAACCTGTCAGAGTTGCTGCAATTGCTGGGTTTTTCAAACAGTTGTGATGTCCAATTGTGTTGCTAATGAGTCTTTTGTTAATATGTCTTTGCAGTCTGATTGTTCTAGCCAGGGATGAAAGTGGTGGGTTGAGTGTATCCATTTGATGAGGTATTGCAGTTGACTAGCTAAGTGGTAATGGTGAAAATTTGGTGCTTCTAGGGAGCCTTGAAATTTTAACTCTTGCAATGTCATTAGCTCTATTCTAGTTTTTTATTTTTCCAGTAAAATGGTGTCATAATTGTGCCCAGGGTGGTGAAAAATGGTGGGATGAATGGTGATCATGGTGAATAGGTAGTTGAGTTTAGGTAGTATCATCATCTTAAAGGTGTTAATGGGTCCTATAATTGAAATCGTTTTAAGCCATCTTTTATTGTTTTCAATAGTGGGGTAAAACTGAGGTGAAACATCTCTGACAACTTGGGGAGAATTTTATGTCCAAGTATGTGATCTGGCCAGTTGATGGTGGTAGGTGAGGGATCTTTATTAATTTAAACACAAAAACAATGGGTTTCAAATAAATATGCAGTAATATTCTTGAAATGATTGTGAACTGTAAGTCGCTACTTTTTTCATAAGCTTTGAATAATTGTCATCAGATTTCCTCCACTGCATTACTCCATAACCTCTTTGTTCAGCCAAAGCCACCAGGTCTGCTTGGCATCAATGACAAGACCAAAGAATACTACGACTGGTGTGCCATTCCTCGTACTAGAGGAGTAGAGAGCGGACCTAGATTTAGTGTGGATGTGCAGATTGACCCTCTTATTCTTATAAGACGCTCCTGGAGTGAGACAGATTTCCACCTGTTTCCTTCCTGTTGCTATCTTGGCTTACTGCTGATGTTTCTTAAAGACGAAAGAATCTAGACTTCAACTGTGTTTCTAATTTCAATTAGCTTCAGGTTTAAAGTGTTTCTAGGAAAAATCAATAGGAAATGAAGCAAGTCAGCAAAGAACATCACACATTACAGAGAGGCAGAGACGTATGTCATGTCAATGTATCCAGGGCTCTTACCAGTCAATGAGTAACAAGTAACACACAGACACGCACGCAAACATCCTTACACACTGAGTGAGTCACAGCGACAGAGGCGTGAGAGTAACACAACACTTTGACAGAGTTTGGATTAGTCATCTGTTAAGCACACACACACGCATGCACACGCAGCTGAGAGGAGTGGGTTTGTCGGTGAGTACTCAGCAGTGACCCTTGTCTCTTTGCAGCCATCCCTTTCACATCCTGTCTCTTTCTTGCTTCAAAACAAATACGGACATAAACACTCGCCTGCCAATAACATAAAGGTTTTTTCTGTGTTCATCCAACACTGTGGCTAATTCCAGCTATCAGCTGAAGGTGCTAAAAAGATTTATGAAATTTACAGAGAAAATAGAGGTCAAATTATTGGCTGAAAAGGTTAGTTAGCGTGAGGGATTTTTATTTGCGCCGATCTTCAAAACAAGAAAACTGCTGCGCTCTAGCACTTTTTTCTTAGTGAGAAGAAATATCAGTTCTTTAACTATTGACTGTTTGAGGACACATTGTTGATATGCAGAAGAAATTTTTGGAAAGGACCAAATAATTACCTCACTTTTGTACACTGTGTTCATGGAGGAGGCAAATAAAGCTTAGGTCATTCTGTGTATGCAGCAAGATGCTGCAGATCTTCTATAAGTCTGTTGTTGAGAGCGTCATCTCTTCATCAGTCATCTGTTGGGGCAGCAGCATCAGACCCAGAGGCCTAAAAAGGGTCAACAGCCTAATAAAGAAGGCTGGTTCTGTTCTGAGGACAACTGTGGAGCCTCTGGAGGTAACAATCCAAAGAAGGATTCTTCATAAAATCAAGAAAATTATGGACAACCCTGGCCATGCTCTTCCTGTATGATGGAGACTGTTATTCAACAGCAATGTCTTCAGTCAGAAGCTTCTCCAGATATAGTGTAATACAGACAGGAGATCATTCCTACCCACAACCATCAGCCTCGGCAACGAGCCTTTAAAGAAACCTACACATTACACATTTCATTTTTCTTTGGGATTAATAAAGTGTTTAAATTGAAAATCTGATTTCACATTTTTACCACACAAATCGCCTCAAACGTTAAAGTCATGTCAGCTTATAGGAGAGTAATCACAGATGTAAAGAAGGTGAATAGGTGTAGGCCTGTACGTGCGGGGGCGTGGGTGTGTGTGTGTGTGTGTGTGTGTGTAGTGACATTTCCCCTAATGCAGCAGTAAATGTGCCCCTCATTAACAGCTTTATGACAGTGATGCTGGGTGACGAGAGCCTGAACGCCTGGCTGCTGGTGGGGCGTTCACGCACACACACACACACACACGCCATCACACACGCCCCTGCACACACACACAGAAATATCACACAGTCATGTCCAGGAACTGCACACAATATAGATGCACTATAGGTTGAGAGCAGACAATCTGTGACTTCCTGATATTTATTGGGTAAATAGCTAAAAAATAAAATCCTTTTTATGTAAACTAATCCCATATTAATCATTCAACTAATTTGACATTAAATACTGGGTACATAAACTGTGTGCGTGGGTGTGCGTGTGTGTGTGTGTGTAAGAGAGAGATGTGAGAGAATTTGGGTCAAATGATGGTCTGGGAGAATGAAGGCACATCTGCTGCAGAAAAGCAGCTTTTTAGGCTAACACCATTAGCACAATGGTGGCTGCAGGACGAGAAATGGATCTTGAGTGAGTAGGTGTTTCTTTATGAAGTTATTAGTCATGCTCCATATGATTTGGGACAGGGTGATGTGCATGAATGTGGATGGTGTGCCAGACCCACGGTCTATGGCCAGCTGACCCCACTGACAGGCTTTTAAGGCTTCAATAATATGACTGACTGACACACACGCACACACACACACAGCAAGGATAGTGGTTGCTGTGATCATGAAAAGAATGAGCAGTCTATTCACACACACATGCAGGGGTCATGAGGACAATGAGGAGTGGTCACAAAGAGGTCCGCCTGCCTTATGCCTGCCTCACTGAGACGAGGAACGCTTCAGAGCTGAGGATGGAGGAAACACAGCAGCATGCTGATAAAGGACGAAAGCTGCTACTTTATTCATCCAGCAAAAACGAAAGACTTAATGACACTTTGATAATGTATTATTGAATCTGAGTAGAAGTGGAATTGCTTTTAGTTGCAGTAAATGTCAACCAAAGCGCTGTTTTTAAAGTGTCTTTCTGTTAAAGGGTAATCTAGCCCTGTGCTGTGTGTGCCAGGCCTGTCTGAGTGGAGCCGCTGGTTCAGCCTGCAGGGAAGACGGAGGGAAAAGGAAACCAAGGAAACAATGAGAGAGAAAAGAAAGAGATGGCTTCAGCTAAAAGGCCCTCACTGCCTGGAGGCACTCCATGCACTCTAATGATTGCCAGCAGGGCATGCACGTGTGCGTGTGTGTATATGTGTTACTGTGTCCTGACAAAGAACCTTTAATAAGATGAAAGTGTAAAGAGAAGAATTTATTTTAGGTCATACAAATGTCTTTCCCATTTCTTTTGTGAGTGAGTGTTGAGTCTGTGTCTGAGTCATCTGCTTTCAAATGATCTATTGACACATACTGGCTGTGACACACACACATGCACACGCACACACACGCACGCATATGCACGCCTCAAAAGTCTTGATGGCAGCATTTAGGAAGAATTTTGTACACACACAGAGTTCTGTAGAGACAGATTAACAGGCCTTGCTGGCTGGGTGTCTATCGAGGTGACACTCCATCACATCAGCCTGCCAAAGTGCACTGTGCAAAGCAACTGTGCATACAAAACACGTATGTGGAGCTACAGAGCAAATCTATACAAGGACACGTTCACACACACACAGCGGGCGAGGTGTGAAAATCTAGGAACGTGTTGGTATTTACAAAAGCTCTTCAAAGGCTCAACCTGAAAGCACAAAGGCAGGCGGAATCAACGAAATCCCATTAAAAGTGCATGAACAAAGGTGTGGGCATGCAAACGGCTGCAGTCCGATTTGTGTGCATCCACACTCACCTAAGTGAGCATGAGTGGAGGCGACAGAGCGTTCACATGAGGTCGAGCTGGTCCTGGATGTGCCAGAGCGAGCAGCTGAACGCTAGTCTGAATGCAGAGGTGTCAAACTAGCTTGGATATAGAGATAATCTGCAACACGGGCGCACCTGGGGCACACACACACCCCCACACACCTTCACTTCCAACCCCACACACTTAAACACACATAGCTATGTTTTCAAAAAACAAGCATACATTCATACACCAAAAATTATTTAAAAAAATCCTCAACATCAACCAATCCAGGCTCTTGGCCTACATGTCAGGACTACAAACATGGAGACCGAAGAGTAAAAAGACTTATTGCAGACAAAACATACTCTGTCTGGATATAGCCATTCACCTCACTCTAACATAATGTGTGGAGCTCTCTTCTGCTTCATACTAGGCCACCTCCACTGTGGCCAATCAAGCAGCCCCACATGGTGATGGGCTAAACAGGGCATGAAAATCAGTGCATGCATATACTGGTGTGCTCGTCACCAGGTGTAGTAGCAGAGTATTAGCAGAGACACATGTGTCTCCTGTGCCCAGTGGGATTTGTGCATGTCCTCTGGATGCACTCTGCCCAGGCCCAGCACAGGCCTGGCTGGCTACAGATCCACGCTCACAGTTACTCACCTTTTAAAGGAGCTCCTGGGTTTGCAGTTACACTATCAAGATAATACTGATATGTGCTAAAAAGACATCAAATTGATTAGCTATACTTGCTGCACGGTTTATTACACACTGAAATGTAAGAATGACTGTGGTTGCCACCAATTTGGACTCAACTGGGGCCGGGTTCAACTGATTAATGGACTTTTGTTGACCCTTTGGACGGGATGTCATGCTCTTCAGAAAGCCCCATAAACATCAACTCAAACTATGCGTGTGTTATCGACACATTTAAAAAAAAAATAGACAGTTAGTAGCCTGATATTGCTTTTATTTCGTAGATTTTACTGTAAAAATAGAGTGCTGCGTGGTTGGCTGAACAAACAAAGAAGGATGCAACTCAAACTTGGTCAATGATGGCAACAGTGGAAGGAGTTTTCAATGCCTGCTCTACCCGCTGCTGTTGGCCAGAAGGACCAATGGCTGCTGCAGATTTGCCATTTGCAGATCCATGATAGGATTTATGACCCATGAATCTCCCATTCCACAACATCCCAAAGGCACTCTATTGGACTGACGTTTGGTGGTTGTTGATCCCGCTGGAGTACAGTAAGCTGATTTCCATCTTCAAGAAAGCAGCTTGAGTTGATTTGAGCATTGTGGCGTGGTGTACTGGAAGCTGCCATCAGGAGCCCAGGTAGGCTGTGGTATTTAAATGACTTTGGAATAGCTGACACTTACTCCCCATTGTATAAAGGACAACATCTAGGAGAGTTCCCAAACATACCATCTGTGCCACACATATACACACCATACTCATGTTTACACATGAATCCATTGGTCTACGTGAATTACATGTTTAAGTGATAATTAAGTCCCAAAACAGTTACCCCCAAAAAGTATTTCTGTCTGTTAAGCACTCATCTTACATAACCAACAACAGATGACACACAACATACCAATTGTTGCTTAGGTAGCCAGTTGACTGTTCGGTCAACTCATCATTCTGTTGTTTTACTCCAGGCCCCTTAACTACTTTAATAAATCACATTCAACATCTATACACTGTGTTCCAAATTATTATGCAAATTGGATTTAAGGGTCATGAAGATAAAATTTTTTGTTGTGCTATTAAATTCATAGATGGTATTGTGTCTCAGGGCTCTTTGAATCACTATAATTCATTTCAGAGTTCTGGGTTGATTAGTTTGTCTGTGAGCTCAATTAAAGGAAATCTACTTAAGAAGGATGTTCCACATTATTAATCAGGCCTCAGGTTTCAAGCAATAATGGAAAGAGAAAGAATCTCTGCTGACGAAAATCATCAGGTAGTGTAGAGCCATATGACAAGGTATGAAAACATTAGATATTAAAAAAAAACTGAAGTGTTATCGTACTGTGAAGAGATTTGTGGCTGATTCAGAACAAAGATGGTTTGTGCAGATAAAGACATAATGAGGAAGG
>CAEGAE010090366.1:0-13547 GCA_903067095.1 Girardinus metallicus | reverse complement strand
GGAGCAACAGTAGTGATTGTGGTGTATGTTGAAAATATATATTTTCAACATACACCACAATCACTACTGTTGCTCCAACACTAGATGGCAGTGTGACTAAACTAGCAGTGGAAAATTACTGCTGCAAACATAAAGGAGTTTTCTGTTTGAGAGGTCTGACAGCTCACATGGTGTCTTGGAAAATAGAATATCTCTTTGTGCCTTTTTGACAATCAGGTTGAGAGATTATATTTGTGAGTATATTTAATTTCCTCTGACAAGCTTGAATATTTATATGACATTCCTACCACATATAAAAACCTTTTTTTTTTTTGCTTGTAGTGGAAAGGATTTGACAAACTAAAACTGAATATGGATCCATAGAAATCTCCGGAAGAGTTTAACTACGAAAAACTATTCCTATCCTTCCCAAAGTTTTACAGAAAGAGGTTGTAAATATTTTCTTTGTGCTTAGTTACAATGTTAAAATTTTACCCCCAAACTCACTAATTCATATCTATTGTCACTGCAAATACAACACCCCTGGATTTATTGAAAGTTTAATGTTCTAATTGGTCAAATATTTTGGTTTGAGAAGCACAAACACAAAAAGGGTTTATTATTGTTAATTGTGATATTTTTATTAAATTAATTTGCGTCACTTCCCACACAACAGTGTAATCATGTCGATCTCAACAAAATACAGCAAAACAAATTCACCTTCAAATTGTGATACAATCAAAAACATTATATATTTTTTACTGGAATATATTATTGAACTTTCTTATTAGAAGAAACTTTTGAAGCTAGCATGATCATACACATGTAAACCAACACATGGTAAATGGGATATCCCTCAGATGGTGTGCTGCAGGTACAGTGGGAGAGGCGAGGGAGAGACGCAGTTGTCATAGAAGATCTGAAGGTTCTGGTCGACATCCATGTGGTTTTTCAGAAACATCTCCAGCTCCTGCACCGTCATCTCATGAACACTGTTCCCCTCTTTGGCGTTCTTGGCCAAGGCCGCATACGACGGGAAGAGGATGCGCACGTCGTGGGGAGAGTTGCGGTCGTACTCGGTGCAACAGTACGCAGACCATATGTCTTCGGGGATGGCCACCCGGTCCTGGTTGTTGCGACGAATCATGTTCCCCCTGGTGGTCACTCCGGTGACGATGTAGGCAGTGCCACGGCAGAAGTTGTTGAGGCGCACTCGGATTCGCTCCTCATACTCACGCCACGGTCCGATGTTGAACTCCCTGATCTCTGGGACCACGTTAGTCAGTGTGTAGGTGGCAGCGCGGTCATGCGGAGTGGACTGGTGCTGGTCTGGGTTCAAGTGACCTCTTTCATAAAGAACAACGTCAGAGTAGTCATCTAGCACTGCCTGGCTGTCCTCGAACTTCATGTGGAGGTAGCCAGTGGGGAACGGCAACATGTTCCCATTTCCATCAATTTCTGCCAGCTGGGAGGACATGAAAAATAAATTATCTTTCACATCCTATCAAAGCATTTTTTTTTTGTAAAAAAGAGAAACTTTAATGAACATAGCTATTTAAATCTAAAAGACTCTAACCTGTGGTTCGTACATCCAAGGGTAGTCCACACGCCTGTCTCCCTCTGTTTTCTTGAAGGTATAAGCCGAGTAAACCGGGATCCGTTTGTGAGGATCGTACAGCGTCACATATCGAGGTTTGTCTGCGTAGCGTTGGCAGATCTTCTTTAGCCTAATGTCGACAATTCCACGTGGCGGCGTCCCCATGTACAGTGAGTCCTTGCATCTCTCCACATGATTGAAGTCTTGCACAACAGTTGCTAATGAAAGGTAAGGCAAGGCTGTAAGAACAAGAACCAAAGGAGTTAACATCCGCATGTTTGTGCCTGTCTCCTCAATGTCTCGTTCCTTTGCCCTTGTGCAAAATGAGACTCTTGCCGTTATAATTTAAATGTCACACAGCTGATATGCAAAGTTGGACGTGTGCTTCCAGAGAGTAAGCCTTGAGTTAATGTAGGCTTTAAGGGCATGCCACTGCCCCGTGACCTCAACCGATGTAAACTTCAAAGAAAAATCTGTAGTTTGCAACAAACTGACTTTTCTGGGTTACATTAGGTAGCTTCTTTATCTTTGAGTTGAATATTACCCTCTAACCCAGATACCAACCAGCCTTATATAAGAAATGTCTTGAAACTTATGGCAATAAAATGCGTTGCTTAGAATATCTTTTATGCCCATCTACTGGGATTTGAAACAAGACGCTAGTTCTTCAGTTCTACTCAGTTGATAAATGCAGGTTCGTAAGGGGTGACATCTAACTCTAGTGGTAATGGTGAAAAGGCAGGGTACATCCTGGATTGGTCACCACAGTGACACAGGGCAAACAGCCATGCACGCACATATCCAAGGATAATTTAATTAGGCCATTTACCCTAACATGCATGCTTTTGCACTCTGAGACAAAGTCCACACACTGGGAAAACATACAAACTCCATGCAGAACAGCCCCATCTGGGATTAAAACCTTGGACCAACAGTCCTATGCTGTGTCACTCTGCAGCCCAGTGTTTCTTGCGTAATTGTAAAATGCAAACCTGACTAATCTGACTCAGTGGTGAACAAAAGGCCCAAAGTTCCCAGCGTGACTCGAGATACTCTGCATCTTGGTTTGAATGGTGGATAAGCCACTTGGTAAAGGGAGATAATGCATGAAAGTTTGAATACCAAGTGGCAAACATTGTGAGCGAGTACAAGGGAGGTTTAGTAGTCCTTACACATTGCTAGGTCCAGTATCTAGTAGTTCAACTCAAAAAGCAATAAAATATGCTGACAGTTATTTATGATTATAGATAATAAGCTATTGGAAACTTTTCTTAGACTGGGAATAGAAAATGTCCAGTAGGGGAAGAAACATGATACTGAAGCTCTTAATGTTCAGCTCGAATTGCAGCTCACCTCTAAATGCATCTTCCTGTATCCACCACTTTTTGAAGTCTTTCACAACAACCTCCATATTGCAAATTTTAACAATCCCTGCTCATTAATCTTGTCTTTATGAGCAAAATACTGTTTATCGGCGTCATGTTCCAAAGTGACCCGAACCAGACATTATTTTCACACTTACTCTGAGGGGCTGGAAAGCTAGAAGTCATTGGTAAAAATTGTGAAATATTTATGTATATCAGTTTAGCTGATAAAAGTTGCAGAGGAACATTTGTCTTGATTGGTTTGACATGTTAAGCACACAAAAAGTAATGCAGTTCCAAAGACTTGGAGTGTCTGTTGCTGCTGCTGCCCTCTGCTAAAGTCTGCTTTATGCAAATGTAAACTGTCAGATTAGCCCTGGCTACAATCCTTCACTGCCCTAATAAGTCAATTTGAGTGACTGAGTGTTGTTAGGAGCAGCTTGCCTCTCTGATCTAATCTTGAGTTATGACGATCATAACTTATGCGACCGGGGCTGATGATGCAGTTATGTGGACAGACATTTTTCAAATGTCAGCATTTTTACCAATTAGAATTATAAATTCGGACCAAGTATAGATCCGGCTCGGCTGCCCACTGCTGCTCCTCGGTGGAGAGAGGAAGACGGGTTGCGATGCAGCTTCTCAGACTGCTGCTATCGCTCAGTTCTTTATTAGCAAAAGGCAACAGCTGCTAGGTCTTAGTTGCCTCCATTCAGTAATTTTCAGTGTGGATGATGGAAACAAGAGTCGATAATACAATTTTCAAATAGATGATGAGATCACTTTAGTGATGACGTATCATGTGAACTTGATGTATCATCAAGTTTAAAGCCTTGTCTGCTTTGAATGTGATCGGTAAGTAATCTAGTAGAGAAGTTGCTCTGACACATGGTCCGTCCATCTGCCTGACTACAGGCATGCAAGTCAGTTTGCTTTAGACTATTTGTGTACCGAGGTGCTTTACAAAGCAAAAAGGTAACCTAAATGATAAGATGTTGAAACAGATTATTTAAAAGGCATATCAGCAAAGCATTAATGCAGAAGCCCGAACTGTGCCAAGCTGCGGAATCCTTTGCGGAAGTACTTACTTATGGAATCAGTAATAAAGGAAATGCTTAACTAGTTGTAGGATTAAATATTTCTTATTATGTTGCATTTTATTACTCTGTACCACAGGTTTGAAAAATGTTTTCAGGAAAAGTGACACAGAAGTAATTACCAAGTAGACAGGAAACAAAGAAAGAAACTGTTATCCAATGGAACTACATCATTTGTTGAAAGAGCTTTAAAATAATTCCCAAACCCACATTCTGATGTGTGAGACAAATTCAGAAATTGCTGTCAGCATTTCTTCCTGGTACGGTGTGGACATCTTCAGTTTGAACCTGGAGTTCTAAACTTTTCTTCACATTTGACCAATTTCTAGTGAAGCTAAAATCACACTACTTGAGCTATATTCTTCCTTTTAGCTGTTTGTGTTTTTATCTCTGAGTTATGGTTCATTTCAGTGTGCGCCATCAAACAAACACCTGCTACCACCAGCTCCACGGTTTGACAACCACAGTTGAGAATGTGCAACATTTCAATCATCTACAGATAACGATCTCTATCAATATGCAGTACCTAACTTTGTCCACATAGAGGCAGTATATACTTTTTGCTGAACTAGATGCTACTTCAAACTCATTAGTCACCCCCTTCCAAATAACAAGGTTGAGTCCTAATTTATTATCGTTCTTGAATAAATAAAATACATACATATTATTATTAATGTGATGAATAAAAGGAAGAATCAAGAGCTTTACATTTGCCCCTAAATAATTTTTGGCAAAAGTTTTTTTTTTGTTAATACAGCTATGTAGCTCTTGCGTAGACTATTTAGCAAATTGGCACAATTCCTTTTTAATTTAGAGCCAATAAGTGCATATTATTTTTAATTGTTCTTACTTTATTGTGATTTTGTTTCATATTTTATCAAATGTCACATTTATCAGCATTAAAAAATATAAAATGATAAAAGCAATTAGCACATAAAGGTCAACTGTAAACTTACTGTTCGTTTAAATCAGAAAACTCAATTTCTAATCATTCATTGCATTTGGAGAGCCATTTCAGTGCCACTCACAATATGGCAGACAATTATTTGGGGCAGTGAAGGCAGCCAGGTTTTGTGTTTCTTTGCTTAAATGCACATTGTAAGGAGATTGTTCTGATTAGACTTGCTTGCTTTTCTCAATCTTTCCTACTTTAGGTTGAAAAAAATGTATAAGATGCTGATTTTTCTCAGCATCTTAAATAATTTATCAATTGAAATCAAATTTGTCTTTCTTTTTTTTTTATTTCTCCAGTTTTCACGATATTTGTTGCAGTAGGAAAGTGGAGTTCAGCGGAGTGCCTTTTACTTAAGCTTTGACTGCTAGAGTTCCCTGGAACGAATTTTGCAGATCCCAAAAAAGTTGAAATAGTTGGACTAATGTTTCTGTTGAAAACTACCGCGCGAGGGTCATTCCAGGCCTCTGAGCCGCCAGGGGGAGTGATTTAGCAGCCTGCCTGGCATATGAAGATGTAGGAGCCTGCTCATTGGTCTGAATACCCACATGGGGTTGAAGGCTAACCAATAAGAGTTCAGACTGATCCGGGTGCTGTTGCTATGGCACTTCAGATGTATAAAAAAATAAATAATAATGATAAAACATTCTAATCTAACATAACAAATATATATATAAAAATCCATCACCGGTTTGCTTCTATCATTTCCCCAGCTCGTCTTCAGGTCTCCATCTTTCTCGACCTCTCGCTGTGATTCAAGGGCCCACCGAGAGCTCTACCTGCTTTTTATTGGCCAGTGAAGGGTGAAATGAGCAGAAGAGCGAGTGCTGGTCTCGTATTGTGTGCTACAAAGACTTTAGACCCTCCCTCACGAAGGGAGAGCCGAGGCCCCTCCTCCGCCGGTTGTCCTGTCACTCGACATTTGAGCTGGCAGCCCCTCTTGTCACCATTTTTACTCTGCTACACACACACACACACACACAGATTTCACAAAGTTTGCATCATTTGGAATAAAATGCATGATGTAAGTTTTTTTCTCCTTGAATTCAGTCGTTAGATGAGAATTTTAAAAGACAATTGCTGCAAAAAAAAAAAAACAACAACAAAAAAACAACAACAAAAAATTGGAAAAGTCTCAGTTTTCAACACACACAAAAATGAGAAAACAACAGCGCATATTTCCAAATCTAAGATAGATCTGTGACAGATGTAAAGATAAAGCGCGTCTTTAATATCTCCTCTACTGTACTGGCTGGGTTCCAGCTCCCTCACATCCACATTCATACTGTACACAGACGCACGTAGGCACACAGGAAGAGAATTAAAGATCTCCCCCTCCCCACCGCCTTAACCCCCCCCACACCTCCCTCTTTATTGCTCTCTGTCTGCTCCTCTCCCCTCCTCCTGTGATAGATGAGAGGGGCCCCCGGCCTCCTGACTGGCTCCGGCCCTTCTGACTGGCAGCTCGTGGGCCCGCCCCACCATCCCTCTGTGCACGTGGATCAGTCTGTGCTGCTATGAGAGCCCCAGCATCAGAGAGTAGAGTGGAAACAGGAAGAGGAGGCGAGGGGGGAAAGAAAGGAGACAGAGAGGAGAGGATCGGGTGAGACAAGGTGGCGAGGAGTAAAAGAAAGGGAGGAAAAAGGGGAGAGAAGGGCTGCCTGGACCAAAGACCCTGAAGGAAAAAAAAAAAAAAAAAAAAACTACAGAAAAAAAAAAAACCCAAGAGAGGTAAATGAGGAATGCAAAGGAGGAACTTGATGTGCTTATTTTATGGTGGTGAATGGAAATCTACTGCATGCATTGTGTGTTTGGGTAGAAGCGTGTGTGTGTGCGTGTATATGTCTGTCTGTCTGTCTGTGTGTGTTTTTTCTATTGTTTCCATCTCAGTTCTCGATCGTTCGGGGTGTTTTATGTTGTGCTCTGTCAATGATTTGTCTCTCGATGACTGTACTGCAGTGTACGTCTGCAGACTGCTGCACATTCATGCATGAAGCTTACACACACGCGCGCACACACACGCTCACGTGCAGACCCACACTGAGAGGAGGAATGTGAAATGATGAATGTAGTGAAGGAAAACTGTTGCGGTTACACTTGTGGTTCGATTCTTTTTTTTTTTTTTTTTTTTTTGGCAAACCGGAACATCGAGCTGTTGAATGCGAGTTTGTGTTTGTGTGCAAACTGGAGCAGGAAGAGCAAGGATTAGATCCTAATTTAGAATAACGAGGAAAGTGTCTCATGTTGCACAGGTCACCCAGCAACGTTCTTCAAAACGGATTTTGCTGCTTCCAGCAGAAATGTCACATTTAGATGGTTGCCATGCTCACCCAGGAGGTCAAAGGTAAGGCGACTGTCGCCAGGATCAACCTGTTTAATATATATTTATGCCTTCCGTTGATTACCGGCTTTGATAACCACCGGGACAGCCATTTCTAGGTTACCATTCACCACGCAGACCAGCTGTGCATCTCACACACACACACACACACACGCCCACACACATGCATACACTCTCTCTCTCTCTCTCTCGTGCACGCACAGTCTTTCGTCACACTTGCCAGCATGCTTTAGAGTCTTTGTTCCCCCCCCCCAAAAAAAGCTGGACATTTTGTATTCTTTGCAACAACACAACACACGCACACACACTTGCAACAAACCCCTCTCCGGTGTTTCTGACCTTGCCTTGGTACATTCCAGCACCCCCTCGGAGGGGCTGAGCTTTATGGAGCGTATGCCGGCAGAAGCTGCTGTTAACTGGGAAAGGGAGAAGGGGAGGGGTGGATAAAAAAAAAGGGGGGCTGCAATGCAAGCAAGCAAGCAGGGATGTTATTTTTAGAAAAAAAAAAAAACCTAAGTGATTGATATTCGGCTCGTACTGTACGTTCGCTATGTGAGCATTTGAGCCCGGCTCATGTCTGCGTCTGATTGGAACTGTGCATGCAGTCAGCCAGGCTATAGGGGAGGTGGCGCTGCTGGTGTTGGTGGGGGCTCCAGTCGGCGTCCAGTATGTCTGTATACCTTGTTGCTTCCGCTCGGTCTGATCTCTGCCTGTCCTCTCCTCGCGTTGGCTAAGAAACCACCAAAGGCAACTATGGTGTGTGTTTTTTTTTTTGTGTGTGTGTGTGCGCGTGTGTGTATGTGTGGCAGACCTTCCTTCCCTTTTATGGTATAGGAGCATGATCCACTGCATAAAACACGCATGCACACGCTGCAAAAGATGCACATCTGCAGTGGTTTTGCTGCAGCTAGCTTAGGTTATGCATGATTGTGGTGTCTCTAATGTCATTCTGCATAAAAATGAAAACTTAGCTCTCCACATTCTTTGAATATTGCCGCTCACCTATCAGTCATCGCCTTGGGCAAGCTGCATTCTCAGGTTTTTAAAAGTTATGATTTCATAAACACAAAGATTTCACATCGTACTTACTGTAAAGACCACAAAGAAACCCCTAGAGTGCCCTCCGTTTTCTCCAACTTCATGAAGAGTAGATTGCTTTCCCTCCCCCACATGTCGTTGGACGCTGTTGGTCAGCTGGCTTCCATAAGAGTCCAGCACTTTTGACTGCTTGCAAGGAAACTTAGAAAAACTTGGCTCTTTCAGTAATAATGCAGTGCCAGTTAAAAGCAAATTGTTCTAATTCAGTTGAAGTAGGTCACATAGATAAATTCAAATTGACATTTAAATTCCAGCCTAGATATAATGCAGTACATTTAAATTCAGTTCATAATGTCAGCTGAGGGAAAAAGTACTAAATCTTTGTGAGGGTACCCAGCTGATTGCATTGAGTTGTTGACTTTGCAGCAATCCCTCTTTCTGAACTTGCTTACAAACGCAGGCATCGTTGGGAAACTGAAGATGCTTAAAAACTAAAACGTAACGCTTAAAAACTACAGCTGTGAAACTAATAGGTATGTGTTTGCTGAAGTGTTTGTGTTTATATATTATGAAAATAACAATAAGTAAATCTGATTGATACTAGTATGGCAAGAAGAGATGCAGAAATCAGTCAACCAGACATCAGAATCGGCCAATTTTTCCTCGATCAGCTCTAATTGGCTGATCAAGGAAAAATTAAATGGGTGCTTCTTAGCACTTTTACATTCTGCATGCAGTACATTACAGTACAACACAGTGTAAATCCAAATATCATATACAAAATGCGGTGCTGTAGATGGCTATATACTGAAAAATCAGACTTTTCCTTTCCTGTTCATTAAATTGGTGGGAGTATAAGAACTCCCACCTTTAGAGGTCTGTCAATAGATCAATGTAATGTCGTCGACTCAAGTCTACTCAAAGAACGTGCCACACATTTTTCTCCTCTGTGTGGTAGAATCCTTATACTGATGTCACGCTGTCGTTCGTCAGCTTTTCGTTTGAGTTGGAAGACATGATGCCCACATCATCTACCTCAAAATTTAACCCTGCAGCACGTACCAGCAAGTCGAAAAATCCTTTCCCATGAGCAGTGTGCCTCACTGCTCATGGACAGAATCAATGCAACTCCTGCATAGGTATCGCAGCATTGACCCGTAATATAATACAAAATTGCTTAATTTCATGCTATGTTATCCAGATAGTTTACTCACCTCCAGCCACTGGATGCTCGAAAATGAAAGTGAAACTTAATTGTTTTGTTTTTAACGTTAGCACACATGGCAAGATGGGGAAGAGTGTGACAGCAGCTTAGGAAGAAAAGGGAAATATGAGACGACACATTAGACCGCAAAGAAAATCCAAATTGGTATTGATGAGGGAAAACTTGATCGGCGCATCCGTTGTTGTAACTACTTGAACTAACAGATTATTCTACAGTTAATTGGGGGTTTCCTGTTTAAAATAAAGCAATTGGATAATTGAAATATACTACGTATCTTTCTTTGTGTTTTTGAGGGAATACTCTGAAACTGTGCTATGTTTATGCAAAGCACTTCCCCTGATACGTACTGCTGCGCAAATGCGAGAAATAAAAAAAGCTGAAGCTGAAGTTTAAAAACCCCACAGACGGTCTCCTGCCCCCACCGCCGACACAACCTCTCCTTTCTGTGTCAAAAATCGCACACAAACGCAAACACTCCCCTCCTCGCTGGAGGCCTTCCTCCCAGCTCTGGACTAAATGATATCATCGGTTGCCAGGGATACAGGGGCACAGCGTGCCGAGAGAAGGGAGGGTGGAGAAACAGGCAGAGCCTCTCGCGTTGCCAGAAAGAGAAAGCAGGAGGCTGGGGGTATTAGGTATCAAGATAAAAAGAGGGAGCCTTGTTGAAACAAGTAGTAAAGCAGAAATGCGGTGCCATCAGGAGGAAAGGCGGGTAGCAAAAAAAAATGTTGCCTGGACGCCCTCCAAATGTTGCTTATTTTTTGTCTTTCTTTGCCCTGCACGGTCACATATGCTAAAGTGTACATATTGTTGGGATGACTTAGATAGGAATAAAACAGGAAGGGAGTTACAGGTGTACCCAAGAGACTCCCTTTGATTTGAAACAATAATACCTTCCTGTAATGTACATCTGTGCACCAACTGTCCATGGTATTTCCTACAGCTTCTTACTATTTGTGTTTGTGTGCTTTTCTTTTTTTTTTTTCTTTCTCTCCACCCTACCAGCTCGCAGCTATTTAAAGGGATCTGAAACCACACTGGTCTGGAGTCTTTCTAATCCTGTCCTGATAGCAACGTCAAAATTTGGAGCTGAACGTCTTGTCTCTCGGTGGTCACTGTAAGGTAGGACTGGCTCACGTAAGCGCCCTGATGTTTAGAGTTCAAATAAATGCTTCCTGTTTACACTCAGCAAACAGGAACAGTGCGGCTAGCAAGTGTTTGGTGACAACATGGGAGGGAGGAAGCCTAGGCCGAGTAGGCATTTTGCATGAAACAAAAGGTGTTTCTGCAGTGCACTCCTACGGGGTGAAACTGTTTGTCCTGCACATTCTTTCCTAAAGGTTGCCTCACCGTGAAGGAGAGCGTTTACCCAACAGCAACTTCACCCATTTTGCACATGAGATCATTTGGCCTGAAGGCTGGATTCCAGATGTCTTGAATTAACCCCGGCACATATGGCTTTAATATTGGACGCACAGAGCCGCTGTTGTGCGGAGTCGAGCTTAAGCTGAGGCTGCCGACTGACAGCTCCACGGACGGCGCGGCAAATAAAAGTGTGTGTTCCGGTGCGCAGCGACGGGGAAGGCTGACGACAGATGGTCGGTCTGCTGCTGGTGCAGGGAAGCAGCTCTGTGTCCCAGGCTCACAGTTGCTTGCGAGTCTTTGTCTCAAAAGTGCCGCAAAAGTGTACGCACAGTTTCGCGAGTTAAATGGCAGGCATTCAGAGCATAGCCACCTTCTTTGTGACCAGGACAGCTTATGGACGTTGGAGTGAATCGCCCGTCATCTTGAAAGTCCTGCAGCCGTGATTTCGATCCACGGATGCTGTGTTTAGAAAAGGCCAAATCAAAATGCTGGTTTCTGGATCACCAGATTGTAGGTTGAGCGTGGGTAACATCACATTCACAAACGACTCCTTGAATATGATATGTGGGTTGATGCTACATTTTAAGTGTCATGCATTCATTCTCCACACATCTAAGATGTATTTGACTAGTTGGATGGATGCCAAGTGTCCCTGAGCTCCATGTTGTATGTATAGGTAAAGCAGCTCAAATGCTACAAGTCATAGGGTGAAGTGGGGATGTTATGTAAAGATAAAGAAAGAAAATTGTCCAGAGGATGTAGATTAATTGCAATCTAAATTGTAATTGCAGTTTCCAGTTCAGGAGAAGCATCTGCCCGACATAACACTGTCACCACGCAAAGTTTGAATGGTCTGGACACTGTCCAGACCATTATTGTAAATATGCGGAAATAGTATGGTACGCCTGCAAACCTACAAAGACGTGGCTGTCCGCCTCAACCAACATGCAAAAATGTTAATACTGCATGTCACTGTTCCCACTGTGGCGGCAGCATCATCCCCATCGAGCAAGAATGAAGAATCTGATCAGTGTTGTTGGGGGGGGGGGAATGTTATTGATCTGGTTACCAAAAGGGTAAATGGACCCAAAACATCAAGCCAGGGAGACAATGGAATAATGTGTTAGAACGGTTCAATCAATGTCCCGACCTAAATCCAATTGACTGCAATGCGATTTAAAAACTTCATAATCCTATCTGAAATCAGCTGGAGTTGCTAAGTGAAGAGGACTGGACAGGGAGAGTCTCTAGATTTGCAAAGCCGGTGGAGACATACGCCTGGAGTCTTGAGTGAGATTGGCTGAATGCAAGTCCATTTAGCACTTATTAGAGTTTTATATGCATAAAAATGCTGAAATTTCCTTTCCACTTCATAGTTACGTGCTAAAAATGTGCATAAAAACGTGCAAAAGTCCTATAATTTGCTAACAGCCTTTTTGGAAGCGTATTTGTGGCCTTGTCTTACTACATGCTCACAAAATAAGCTCTGGCATGCAAATACTGACTCATTGGGTTTTCTCCTTCTTTCTGAATGTACATCTAAATCGAGCAATCGACCCTAAAAAAAGCCCGAAGCAATGGGCAAGAAGAAGCGTCTGGCTTTTGTTGCTCTGGCAACGGGTTGGGCTATTGCTTGCTTAATTTCATTCAGCGCTCACAGAAAGGTTAACACAGTGCAGCAGCTGCATCAGTCAGTAACACCAAAAGCAAACCTGTGGAGCGAAAACATGTAGTACAACCAAACGCGCCGCGAGGGAAGTGGTAAAACGTTGTTCATGTGTGTTATAAATAGCCACGGGGGAGCATCTGCATACAGAGGTGCAGCCTTATCACTGCATCAGCAGTGTGATTCTCAGCACAAGACTTCCTCATGGAAAAACAAAACTGTCTGTTTCATTTAAGCAACAATATTGAGTCCATTAAAGTGCAAAAACGGGGGAAATAAAAAAAAAAATAATAAGGGACAGAAACTGAAACAGCAGCCAGTCTTGACACCTGACTGCATGTGTGTACATTAGTGGTTTCTAGGCAGCAAAAGAGCTCAGTGTCACAGGAAATGGGTATACTTAAAGCAGATTGCAAGACAGGAAGTACAGATCCACAGAATTAGCAGCTGATTAAAAGTAGTGAAATTGATGAACCTAAACAATAGCATGTCTCCCGGAGCATCTCCATTTTTCTTCTTTGCCCTTAAAGTGAGGTTGCCTGGAGTGTGTCTTGTTTTTTTTTTCTTTTTTCTTGAATGGCCACCGGCTGTGGTGACTGCTGGGCGCCACTGATTAGAGAAAGCCCGAGTTCACAGCAGCGCTGCTGTTGCTCGCTGATGGTATGACCGCTGCACAGATACAGAGCAGCGGAAAATACAGCACGAGAGAGAAGCAAGAAGAAAAACCCCCATTGGTGTGCATCGGTCACAGCAACACATGATAAGACTTTAAGCTTAAAGTTCTGTGTCTTTTTAAATGTGCATGACGGGCCCTGAGGAGATGTTTTCTGAGTGATTCTCTCTCTCGTGTGTGTGTGCGTGTGTGGGCGTGTGTGTGCGGCTGTTTATAGTACCTTATGGGGACCATTTTCTGACACATACTA
>CAEGAE010090355.1:0-28124 GCA_903067095.1 Girardinus metallicus | reverse complement strand
TGGGATGGGCATCTGCAGGGCAGCAGGAAGATAAGAGCTGTAGAGGGGGGCGGGATCCAACCCTGAGAGGAGGTCACTGGGTCTAAAGAGATATTGCATCATTTTTATTCTCGAACTTTCCAGCACCTTGGAGAATACAGCATGTTTTATGAAGATAAGACTTTTATTTAAATTAAAAAAATGGGTGGGGGGAGGGGGAATAAGTTATGTAACTCAGAAGCCATGTTGCATCAATGAGTTCTAGAATCTTCCAGAACCTTGGAGAATACTTTAAATCCATTTGCTCCTATGTGTGCAAATTGGCTAATTGAAACTGAAAAGAAGTTGTGTATGAAGTCTTGTAACTCACAGGGCATATTGCATCATTTTTATTCTCGAACTTTCCAGAACCTTGGAGAATACAAAGTGTTTTATGAAGATAAGACTTTGACTTAAATTAAAAATGGGTGGGGGGAATAAGTGATGTAACTCAGAAGCCATGTTGCATCAATGAGTTGTAGAATCTTCCAGAACCTTGGAGAATACTGTGCCTTAATAAGAGTTCTAGAATATTCCATCCCTGAGAGGAGGTCACTGGGTTTAAAGAGATCTTGCATCATTTTTATTCTCGAACTTTCCAGATCCTTAGAGAATACAGCATGTTTTATGAAGATAAGACTTAAACTTAAATCTGGAAATTGACGATAAGGATTTCATATCATGATAAGGCTCAAATTCATCAATCAAAACACATGTTCCATATGATAAAGCTCTTAATAAACAGATGTTTGATACGATAAGGCCATATATGGCCTTATAAAACAGATGTTCAACACGATAAGGCCTTATATGACGTCAATCCAACAGGTGGCAGAGCCGATAGCATTGATTTTTTATTTGGGTGGGGCTTTTTGATCCATCAAACTCAATTAATAAAATTTTGTCATAAGCTTGTATCCTTATTTTTTGATATGATCAAGCAGCTGCCAAAGTCTAGCTCAGACTTTTAGAACCACATGCCTCTGTAGAACATAGTTTTCTTTTTTTTAAGGCAGAGACGCAGAGGTATTATGTACTTTCCAGACACACAGTGCAATTTTACACCACAATCAAGTAACTGTGTTACCTTCAGTTGTTTTTCAGAAATATAATTTACTATGGAGGGTCATGAAGGCAATAAAAAGAAAAGAAAAAAAAATACTTTCTCTTGCGCACAAGAAAGTATCTTGTGCGGAAGATACTTTCCACTACTGTCTTCGTGATTTGACAAAGAACAACAGGAGTCCGGAAAGGTTTTTGTAATGCGACTGGAATCACCTCAGAAATGAAAACAGTAAAAGTTTCTGAATGCAGGTCCCAGATAATAAAGACATCACCTGTCCTGCTGAGAGTGAAGGAAGTGCTTAGGCCAAAGACTGAAGACACAAAGAAAGAGAACAGTGCAAAAAAATAAAATAAAATAAAAATCAGTGTCCAAAAGCAAAGCCATTACTGCTCAAGGACACAGGAGTAAAATCCCCAAACAAAAAAAAAAGATAATCTGCCCAATTAAGGTGGCATTTCGGATGAGACAGTGATGAAGCCACTGATGATAATCTCATCCATGTAAAGTGCAGTGGCACAATGCATGATTACGAGAAAGGACATTATCTGAGAAGAGTGATCACAAGTGTAATCAATCTACTTCACAGCTCCCCGTTGCGCCGTTTGTAGCACGGCAAAAGTGGCACCATGAGAGTAAGGACGTCGGGAGTTTGTGGCTTCCTCTCAGCCTCCTTTGGTCTCACTCCTCTGCATTAGCTCCAGTCAATAGTCAGCAAAGTGTGAGGAAATTAGATACAAGTCAATGTTTGCTGCTGTGTCCTGATTACAAAGATGAAAGAGAGAAGATGGAAATGATATTCAAGGAAACGTACAATTTACTCAGTAAATATTGCGTCAGTACATTTGACAACAGACGTATGGTTTGAAAAGACAGAATCTTCACAACCGAGTCTGATTAATCATTATTTACTTATCAAAGAGCTTACGTTGATGAGTAATTAACGATTGCTTATTAATTTAAGCAAAATTCAAACACTGCAAGGAGTATGCTGTTGATTGATTTCAGGAGAAAAGTAATTTAAAGAGAATAGGTTGCTAGGTCGTATTTATGAATATAGTGGTAATTAACCTGAAATTATTTACCAATAAAGTCTTTGAAGTTTTCAATGACAAACTTGCCATTGAAGTTGTTCCTTGTTTTTGAATTTTATACATGAGGCTGTTTCTGTTCTACTCTTTCTTGCACTGTAGGATTGTAAAATACTTTCATCTTATCAACTGTTAACTGTGATAGAGTGTTGAATCAAAAAGTGCAGTTTTGATAATTTCTGTCTACATTTGGACTCTCAACTTTAGACATAAGATATAAATCATATCTGTAGATACAGACTGGCTGCAAGCCACAATCTTTTGAATTGTGGCTGTAGTCAGGTTTAAGTGTAAGATAAGGAGATGAATTCTCCAAGGGAGCTTGAAGCATAGCCACTGCTGTTCTGTATCCAGAGTAATCTGTGGAGATGTTCCCAAGCATTGGATCAGGATGTCTCCTGAGTGCCTGTCTTTGTCCCTGGCCATGACCCAGAACACATTTAAAGGACTTTTTAGGCTCAAGGGCCTGGAAATAACTTTGGATCAAAACAGAATGAATTAGTGCTGCTTTGAAAACGGTTATCTGGGTTTCCCTCCTGGGCCTTTTACCTCTGTGGCCAGATAAGTGGAAAACAATGGCTGGATGGGAAAAAAACCCTGATATCTGAGTGTTTGATCACAGCTCTGAGCTAATTAAGGAAAACTTGTCGTTTTCGAACTTTGATGCACTTCTATGATTGTCGAATGTGTGAAATAGTCAGACGTGACTGAGCAAAAATAAAAACCATGTTGCCAGCTTGTCTTTTCAGGATTTAACTTAAATCCAGAATGTGGATGTAATTAAACACCTGTCAAACATGTTTATATGACCTGGAGCTTTGCACAGTAAATGGGCTGTAACATTCTAGCTGCAGACTGCATTAATGAAAAAAAAAAAAAAAAAAAAAAAAGTCCACCTGGCAACTCTAATATATGCAAAAACAATCCAACAAACAAGTGTTGATTAAGAACACCTGGTTCTGTTATTTTCTTGAAGAGCGCTCCCAGGGACGAGCGCGATGATTTACAACCGATACGCGGCGAGATTTCTGATTAATGACACCCGCCAGAACCCCAAGTTTCTCCAGAACAGAATGAAAATGTGATGATGAACATTACTGGTGCAGGTACTCCAAAACTGCACTTATTAGCTGGCACTTCAGAAATGTTCTGACATTAGAAGGAGCGTGCGAGCAACTGAAGTGAATCCGCTGACTGTGTGGACAGAGAGGGGAATGTGGAAATAATATGCACGTGTGGAGGGTGGGCGGCTGGGGTTCACACTGTCACAGGAACCATAAGCAGGGCACATATGTGATGACTGGGCTGTATGTTTGGTTCCTCCTGCTCTCTGAGGGTCTGTGGGTGTAAAAAAAAAAAAAAAAAAAAGATTCTTCATGCTTCTGATCATTCATTTACTCTCATTTTTGAGATAAGGAGGAGACGGCTGCAGCACCCCGCTGTGTTATGCACTCAACGGTTCAATCCGAGGAAGATTTATTGTCTGACTGTAATGAATGCCGGAGCACATAGATTCCATTTTGCTTTACAAGGCTTTCTTACTGCAACTGGAAGGCCGGAATTAAAGTTTTAATCTGCTGTTAAGTGCCATTGCAGACGTGAAGGGGCTCCGGTAAGGCATTTACCCAAAGCTCACACCTGGACTGTGCCGACAGCTGCAGAGCCGTCATCTGTCCTGATGCACAGGCAGGAACCCGAGTGTAAAGTAGAGGAAGGGTAATGAAGCAGGCAGAATTAAGTGCCTGCTTCCCTTCTCATGCTATCAGAAGAGACAGCATGAGATTCAAAAAAACAAAAAACAAAAGAAAACGAAAGTGATAAACAATTGCCACTTTTCCACAACAGTCGCTTAATGCAGCATAATTTGCTCTGCTTCCCTGCTTGGGTTTTCATTTCTCCGCACACGCCTTCACCAAGATCCTATTAGGACTACGTTGAAAATTTTAAGGTAGTTTACATTAGAGCGAAGTTGCAGCATCTGTTGTCAGCGTTACTTAGTGCGTTTGTGTTTGCTCATGGAAAAAGCAGGCGCGCCCAAGGTACATGTTGAATTATTAATATATTTGGAAAGTGTGCTTTCTAAGCTTTACAACAATTTCTAAACAATGGAAATCTGAAAATACATTCAAGAACTGCTTCATCTCACAACTCAAACTGAGGAGTTCTCTCCTCTGACTGGTTCCTGGTAAATGACTACAAGAATTGTCTCACTGTTTTCATACCCTCTGGCATTAAGTTTTCCTAAATGCCAAAGGTCATTAAGACAAACTATTAGGGGTTAGGGCTGTTCTAAACTTTCTTAAGCTAGAAAATCCATTTTATCTTTTGTTCATTATGTAAAAAACATAAAAACAATTGTTTTCCCGCTGCTGGTGCAGTTGGCAGCACTGTTGCCTTGTGGCAAGAAGTTCCTGGGTTCAAATTCCACAGGAAGGAGCTTTTTGCCTGTAGTTTGTATGTTCTCTATTATGCATGCATAGCTTATCTCTGGGTACTTCCTCCTACAGTCAAAAGACATTACAGTTGGGTTGATTGGTCACCCGTAGGGTAGGAGTGCGTGTGTGTGTCTGTGCATGTTTGTCCTGCGTAGCCTTATGATAAACTGGCTTTCCAACATTTTCCTCTTGCCCAATGACTGGATAAGTGGGTACAGACAATCCCCAGATGATCCAGGAGCCACATATGTTTAACATGTTTCACTTCACCACTCAATCCCAATTTACCTCAAGTCAGTTTGCTTTAATTTAGCCAACAGTAGGAAATAGGGAAACTTAAATTTATGGCAAATGGCAAAATAATAACAAAATTACCCAGTAAAAGGGGAGAAGATGTGTTAAAGTTTAAAAGAATACTGAAGTGAACAGTATTTTAATTATACTATAAAGCCAGTGCCACTTTGATGCTGGTACACCAGATATTCTCCACTGAGGGACAATAAAGGGTATTTCTATTCCATATTCTTCACAAATATTAGGCAATCTACATGAACATGATGAACTAAACTGGGAATTTTTATTTATGTTTTTTTGTCAGACTCGCTGTTCTCTTTCCAGACAGGACAACTTCACTAAAGGAATGGCAGCAGAAATAAAAGGTTCTACAGAGATTCACAAAATGTAGCTTTTCTCTTTCATGGAACAGACTGGGATTTCCCGATGCAAAGTTAAAAAAGAAAAGAATCAACAGTTATAGATTTCATCCAAAACACTACATCTGGTTTACTTGGATCATATATTCCCGTCGATGAGTACCAAACAGTTTATTTTCACTCCTTCAAAGTAATACTCACTTTCCTACATTTCCTAGTTAAACAATTGGCATGATGCTTTTACAACATAAAGCACCTTGAACTACCTCGTTGACTTGAATTTAACAGAGACAAATATACAAGCATGAAAGCATAGACTCTCTCCACACAATATTATAATCTAAATTTATTCTATATTATTTAATCAAAATCTTACCCTACTTGAAGCCAGATTTTAATGATTGTAGCTCTATGCACATGCTTGATAATTGGATCTTATGAAATGTGACATCATACTCCCTCATAAAATTAATTCCTACTGGTAGATACTAGCTATTGGCAGACAATGAAATAAGGACTTTAAATCATCTGTGGTCAAAATGGGTAAAGGGTGTCTCCAAATTAATACAGGCTTGGTAAAACTAGTCCCATGGCTGATGGATGCATTTCAAACCTGCAAAAGTCAAATGCAAATACTCCAGAAAATGATACACAAAAAGGCAAAAGGATTAAACGACCACTTCTCCACAAAACGTCTCTGCTATTATATACTCCCCCTGTTCAAAACGTGGCTTTATACCATCAAAGGTAACCTTGCGACTACTTTGGGAAAGTCGAAGTGCAAGGGCACAACAATCTGCCACAAATTAATTTTTAAGAAGGAATGAGACTTTCACTGACATCCCCAACATCAGACATATAGCTACAGCTAAGGGAGTTAAGCACCAGTTGTACCAAAAGTCCTTTTGTTCCCGTTTTTAGAACCGTATGCGGTGTCGGGCGAGCGACTAGTTTTGTTTATACAGTGGCTGCAGCTTGGCAAAAAAGCACAACTCCATGTGGAGCCAACGTAACTTTAGAATGAGACCAAATGGCTCTCTCCATTGGAAAGCTGTAAGAAGGAAGCAAGAGGGGATTGGTGGAGGGCATCTGCCCAACTTTACCTAGCGATTTATAATTAGATAAGAGCAACTGCTCAGCAGCAAAGCGTCTGTTCTGCTGTGATTTTTTTTTAAAGTTTTAAGCTTCGGAGAAGAAAAGGTGAAAGTCTGAAGACATTTAAAGATGCCAGCAAAATTTTAACCTCGAAGTAAATAAACACAAAACGTGTGATGAATATTAAGTCTGCTGGCAGAGAGGAAGTTGGTTCTGAAAAATGCTAATTGGTCCCACACAGCAGTGGGGCCAGCCTGTTAAAACCTGTTCACATCTGTCACTGTTGGGTTTCCATTCTAAATCTGCTTTGCACAGTAAAACAAACACCCACAAATATCAGCACAAACTGAACAAATACATAAGCGTGCGTTAAAATAGTCGTTCTCACCACAGATATGTGCCATTAGTGTTAATGTAATTATCAGACAAAATTAACTTTTAAACTAAGCAATATTGCCGTGCATCCCAGTCTTTTGTGTTAGTTGTTCAAATAATCTATGCCAGTAATTAGGTAATAAAAACAAAATACTAAGTCTTAAGTTTATACACACAAGTTTTTATTGGTCAGTTGTAGGTATCAAGGTGTAGAAAGATTTTAAATCCACAAAAATTATCCATCGAATTATTCCTTCTGTCTGAGGCTCAAAGTTATCTTAATGATACGTCAGAAACTGGAGGTTTCTCCTGTTATATGGAACCTATGTGGCAATTTAGGTGCCTTTAATTTAAAACTCTTGTTGTAAATATCAGCTATTTCTTTTCTACAGTGGAAATGTAGAAGCTGGTAAAAGGTTGGAGCGACAGCAATCATTCAAAATTTAAATTTACAGTTATAAGAAAGATTTGAATCGAGAATAAATTCATTTATCATTGAGAAAGGTGTAAATACATATATTTTTCTAAATAATCGTGTAATAAAATGCAAATAAAAACTTTTAAACTGAAATTCATTCTACATTGTTTAGTTTTCATTTTTTAGAGATACTGTCTAATTCACAACGAGAAAATTCCTGGTTGAATTAAAAGAAAATGAACTAAACCACCAATCTATATGAAAGTAATTACGATTATGAAAGTAAATTTACTTTAATCTTTAGGTTTTGAAAAGCTACGGTTTGAGGGAGATGCATGGCTGCAGTTGTAGATGCAGTGATCCCAAAACCCCCACATACTGCTGCACACTGTTAGTCAGCTGGCTGAAAGAAGTTGTTGTTTGTTTCTTGTTTTCTCATTCTTACAGGAAAGCCCGGAACTTTTCCAAGCCTTTAGGTCTGGAATAGTTCGGTAAAAATCAGAAATGGTGATGGTGTGGAAACTAAACAAATGCTAATAATCACTTTTGTGATTATTAGCATACATGCATGCTAATAATCACAGTGTTACAATTCTACAGTAACACTGTTTGAAAACTAAAGTTGGTAAGAAATATTTTACTTAAAAAAAATCTGATTATGTTGTACAATCGTTTATTTTAAATCTTTGTGTTAGCACCATATTCCCATATAACCATGATATTTTTACTCAAAGTGATTTTGTGACATCTCAACCCAGCCTATGGTTACACATGTGAAACAAAATGCTAAAATGTGTTTATAAATTCTAACAATACCAGTGGGTGGTATTGTTAGAATATCCAGAGCTCTAACAAACAAACAAGCAAACTGTCAAACGTGGCAACAACGTAGGAACTTACCAGGAATTGGAGCAACAAACTTCCATAAATTACACTGGTTTGTTCTGATTCTAGCCGTAAAGAAGAGAGAGAAAAAGAAGGAATAAAAATCGGCACAAATATTCAGCTACATTGACTCAAAGTTCTTCACCACAGTTGCAGGCCTTCTCCTAGGAAAACCATTTTCTGAAATTGGAGTTCCTATAAATTGCAGATTCACCTGGGGCCATCAGAGAGGATATGTGGGGGGGGGAGTAAAGGTGCACACTTGTCAAACATAACACGGAGAGGAAACCGAACTTCCTCAACTGTGGAGCTGCCAGATTCGTTTTTGTACAAGAGAGCATAGATTTTTTTCTGAGCAGTCATGATAGTTTCCGACTCCGTCTTGAGATTTCCTCTCTCCCTAGAGCAGGCGAATTCAGTGCTGAGCCAGAAACCTATGCTATAGCAATAAAAGGCACTAAACTGATCACACAACTTAACCAGCAAAAAACCCCAAAAAAAACACACTAATTAATTTCAAGGCCCAAATGAATAACACTCCTCAGGTAAAGAGAAGTCGTCTATCCTCAACTCTGCTATGGATTAATTTACAAACAGCCTATAATGATCTCAGTGTCTAAAAACAGACAATCCTTCATTGATTACAAGTAAGCTACTCCCTTGGGCTCCTTCAGCTTTAAGCCCAGCCTTTGAGGAAAACCATGAAAATCTAATTCATCTTGTTAAACAGCTTTTACCATCAAACGGAGGCAATTTCACATCAGTGAAGGTAAAGCAGTTCTCGAATCAAGCTGTGGGATTTCACTGCGGTCTTCCGTATACCTGAGCATGTCTGCTCGATGACAGCAGTCACTCCAAGTTTACATTTGACAAGCAGTGTGGAGAAACTGACATGGACCACTGACACTCTGAGTTAGTGATGTGCCAGTGACACTAATGGACTGGCACTCGGTCCCTCTCTGACATTATGCTGTCTGAAGCCAACCCGTCCTGAACTGTGTCTCTGGTACATGTGCATGAACCTCACTCCAGAGGACGACCAAATGGACATGTATAATTGGAAAGAAAAAAAAAAAATTAAATTGTGAAAATCTACATGTTTTGATGAATCATAGATCATGTTTGTAGATAGATTGATGCAGTTCTTCACAATGACAGTCATGTTGCAGGAGTAAAAGGTCTCTTTTCCTACACTTTCACGCAGGTTTCTATTTCTAGGTAAAAATTTAATATTCAAGGTTTAAATGTTCAAATTAGCATTTATTTATCTCTACATAAACATCATTAAGTGACTCACTTCAAAATTTTAAAAATGTTTATTTAATGATTAACCTGATGTCCTTTTTTTGTTCACTATTGTGAGTAAGAATTTGTATGTAAACTTGGGAATGTGACTGGATAAGCCACTACCTCTTCCTGTTTTCTTTTCGAACACCTTTTGTTTTGCTTTACAGATTATTTACGTAATTATTTTTATGCTTTTTCTCATGTTTTTATTTTGTTGAAATCTCAAATGTTCAGAACAAAAAAACATTAGGAATGAAAGAAAAAGTTGGTCAGTCCACATGTTTGTTAGAGTAGTGAAGTTACTTTAACAAACTCTAAAAAGCTATTTTTATTTCTGCCATCTCATTATTTGTTGAACCTAAGGAAGAGGCTACTATTCAATTTTTAAAGCTCCTAATCTAGAAATTATACTTAAGAAAAGGACAGGGTATTTAATGAAAATGTGTCAAAACCCAGTATTACTTAATACCTCATTTGTCAGCTGCGCCTTTGACTGCAAATAAACTGATTCCTACATAATCCGCCTTTCTTTCTCTGTGCTTGAAGACGAGGCTCCCTGTCTGGGAAAATCTCCCATCATGCTGGTCTGATCGGAGAGCTCAGATGCCGGAACATGCATTCATTAATCCGAGATTTGTCTTTCAGTTCTGCTTTTCTTCACCTTGACACTCCAGAACATCACCTGATTAGCAATTAAGCTAACTGAGAAATCAAACTAAACGTCACTCACTCCGAGGTAAAAACGGAGTTGTGACAGTATTAAGGGGTTTTATGATTTGGTCCTTTCTGATCATCCATACAAATCTGCATGCAGTTATCAGAACCCATAACTGCAACACACCGCTACCATTCTCAAACAACAGAACAAGTCTCTTCCTGTTAGCTAAAGCATCAGATTAGAAGTCTCCCCTCAATTTCTAAGCGTTATGTAATATTCCTTTTCCTTAACCCTCTGAAATGCTTCATCCCTTTTACTACCGTCTTCCTTTTGTGCATCAGGACGTTTTCTCATATTTGAAATTTTAATGAATCTGCCTCTTGTTTCTTTCTCACCATTTCTTGTAATTTGTAATAGCATTAAATACAAGGCCACCACTATGTGCACGACCTGAAAGGAAACCATTTTGGCAGATAAATGTTGTGGGGACACGTGTCCAAATGACCTGCCCACTGCAAGCATTGCAAACATATGGCACCATTCTTACTTAGAATACATCTAAAAGCTGTGAGCATGTGTTGCCCCCATGAAATCTTAGGATTACAAAGGTGAGGTCAAAACACCTCCAGCGTCGAATGACTCAATCCCCAAGTGCAACATTATGTTTCTGCACAAGAACGAAACAAAATATAGGGCACTGCGCTCGGCAGCTTTCCCCCTCTGCCAGTTTGCCTCATGGTGTTGAGACTCTGAGGAAGCAAGGCGGCATGTGAGAAGATCTGGATTGTGTAGGAGGTGCTGGGTTGACTGCAGCCCTGCGAGAGAGAAAACACGGTCACCGTTCCAAGATTCCAAAGATTGCATCTTCTTCTGACTGTGAACTTCTGTGAGAAGCTGTTTCACAATGTGTTGTGCTGGTAGAAAAGAAAAAGAAAAAAAGAAAAAAACGTTTATTCTATGAAATTCTTATATTTATGCATCTGACCGATATGCCAGAGGATTTCTTTGTATCTTTTAGCAATAACAAGGGATCTTTTCCATCGATTACTTATCTCAACCTCAAAAATCTTTTGCTACTGTTACTTACTTTTATAATACGACTGGATTTTTAAATCAATTTAGCAATCTATTTCAGCTCACTTAAATTACATTTACACCACAGTGTCAGCTAATGCTCACCCTACTTTGATGCTGCATCGATCAGTTTTTTTTTTTTCTGAACAAAGCATCTGTGAGGCTTTCCAAATGCAGCTCATTAAAACTGAAAGCTTTTTTTCTGTGACAGTGAGTCAGTGGATGTAATAATAAAGCTTCAAGATGGCTTAACACTGTCGACCCCCAAATGTAATTTAAGTCTGGACATGTAACCCTAAGATAAAAGAAAAAGAGAAAAATAGATTTTAGATTTTCTTTACATGTATGAAATAGTAGAGAAGGGGATTGTTGGGTTTTTATTGTTGACTGCTGAGGTGTCAATACTGGCTGGAACCAAATCCTCATGTTTCGGGTTCTTCAAATGCATTCGAAGAGCTTCTTATCACTTTCCTCCCCAGAGCCTGACCATGTGAGCCTCGGAGCAGGGAGGTGTGAGAGTTGGGTGCCCTTCCCATCAAATGGCTGACAGGCTGGGCTTATCATGGGAGCTGCAAGGGGATGCCTGCTGACCTGCAGAGTGACACCCAGCATGGCTGCCTCCTCCCGGGCGGGGAAGTGGGCTTTTTGTCACTATGACACCCCTGATGCCCTTTGTCCCCCCTTCCGTTCCAACACGCGTGTGCTGAATGATTATCCAACGTGTGCCAGCAGACCCCATCCCCTCACACAGCGGCAGAAGTGTTTGGAGACATACACACCAGCCTTCCACAGTCATCTCATATCTTCTGACTTTCAGTATTCTGGCAGAGGTATAAAAATAAAAATATATGCCTAGGGAGAGGGGTAGTCAAGGAAGCAGGCAACCAAAGTAAAACACAGTGCAGTAAATTAAAGTTTGTACCATAGGAATTCAGGGTTTTTGTCACATTTATTTATTTTTTTAAATTTTATTTCTTCAAATGTCACCTGAGATGTTGCAGCTGATACTCATGATTGGGGATTTTTGAGAGGGACTGGTCTGGACAGTTTGCCTACTGTATATTACAGATAAGAGACATGATGTGTACACTGTCAGGTTACATCTCATTGAGCAATAAAATAAAAAAAAGGGTTGGGGCTTCAAATCGTATGAGCACTTCGATGACATGCTGAAATCACAGCGCTATATAGTGCCCTGGCATGCCAACTACAACAGATACAAAGCGACTTGGTGGTGTCTTCTAAAACGGTGACCTAGTGCCCTCTAAATGTGGAACTTTGTACTAATCAACATCTGAAAACAAGAGTTACTTTCCAAAGTGAAGAAAATTTTGCATTGCTGTGTAAAGCGAAAGAAGCAGTGCCTGCTCCTACATCTACACCTTGGTCAAGACTGAATTTTAAAGCCTGCCACATGGACAAGCCTAGTGCACTAAGGCTTCATGGTCATAAGGAGAACTGAGCTATTTGACAACTACAACCATTTGTTGGGAGGATTATTAAAATAATAGCATCTGTATGGCATGTCTTTTTGGTACCGTCATGTTGAGTGTTTACTGCCAGGTTGGTGGAATAAAGAGAACCATCTGAAATGTATACAACTTTGTCTCAAATCGACAATTAGGCAGCTGAAATGTTTAAACACGTTGTTATTCCCAATGCGTAATGACCTTAAATACATATTTAGGCTAATTTTTCTTTCAGGGATATTATATTATATATATGGAATACAAAATCAAAACATAATTATATATAATATCATTTCTTGTCAAGAAGAACTTTTTACATTGACACCCTTAAAAAGAGACAGCATCTCGAATCAAAAATTATGAATAAGCTTGAGTAAAATGTTAGAGTTTGAAGTGGGCAACATTCACCTATCAGTGTGGAATGAGTTAGGGAAAAAGTAAAGGCTGCTGCTAGTTCTCATCAAGATTTGGAAAATAACAGACTGACTAGTAAATTAAAACTTGTTTTAGTGATGCCTATATAGTCTGTCCATCAAAACTTGTGCTGCACTTCAATAACGATCATCTCACCTGCTTTCAGGGTGAAAAAAAGAAAAAGTCAACAGGATGACAACAAAAGGGTGTAAGACTGACAAAGGACCAGCTGTGATAAGCCCAGACTGACCGATTTCAGGTTATTTTCTCAGTCACCGCTGCCTGCACCTCAGAGTTCAGCTCATTGTCACAATAAAAACAAGCCTGCAGCAGCTTTTTGCAGGACACAGGGCTGAACGATCGAAGTGACTACAAGATTTTTAGAAGAATAGCTCAGTTGTAGCGGTTAATGAAGAGTAACTAAAGTTTTCCTTTTGGTATTTCACATGTATACCTCCGTTAGTCACAGCCTCATCATTTCAATCTTGAGATTTACTCAAACATGGATGTGTTCAACTCAGGAAAGAGGAAGAGGAAAGTCTTTTTACAACCAACAGAAAGCGAGATGGATTTTAATCTCGGCTGAGAATGCCATTACTTTTCGATTACGTAGCAATAGGCTTGTATTACTCACTGCTGTCAACGCACAGCAGTGAGTAATACAAGTTAGTGTTATGTCACCAACACACCTCCGGAGGACTTCAAAGGCCAACAGCAGCATCCGTGTATAGGCTTAAAGCCCAATTATTGTAAATGAAAGATATAAAGTTGGGCTTGAGTCGTGAAACAAACACACGCAGAGACTTGTGCACACACATGCAAATATTTCACTGTGGAACTGTTTTGATATAATAGATTTCTAAATTGTGACTTTAGCAAAAGGAAACCTTAGACTTCTTTCTCTTTCTTAACTGCGCTTCGGTATTGGACCTTTGCTTCCATCCTATCACACAATGCTCCCTAATTGGGAAGAGGCAGGAAACTGCATAAATGTGAATTTGCTAGAATTAATGAGGACTCTTCTGTCTGCTTAAACACAGATAATCAGCTAAGTGGCACCCTGGATGCAGATGTGGAGCTCCCCGTGTGTAACCCACAGCTCTTTGTTTTCTCCTCTGTTTGTAGTGAAAAGTAGAAACTGTCAGGTCTGTTCACACTCTGCAGATGATAAACATACACACAAAAGTTGAGATCATTATTTGGCAATTCAAAGTACTGAGCAGAAACAATTGCACACACACACATGCATGCCTTTGCAAATACACACATACATGCATACTTAATGGGGCACTGTGCACGCGAACGCATTCAATCAATGTTTGCACATATTTAACCGCACTGTGCAGAAAAGAGGGAAAAAAGCTACTCTGAAATGCATAATTTCATGTTCCAAGTTATCAAGTCATGGATGATAATAATAATAACGGGGGAGGGAAATTAAGACATCTTTTGTCCTTTTGCTTTCTCTTAGAGACATTCACACAAAGGCAAACAGGTGGAAAGAATATATTTATTTGATTTCTTCCGAGCCAAAATTACATCCAAAGTCCTCTTCCTTTGGATTTCATTCATTAAAATGACTTTTTTGGTCCTTTCGGGATTCATATTAAGATATTAAGATTCTTAGAGCAAAACCGCTCTAAGAAGAAGAGTATTACTCACTGAGGACACGCTCACGTCATCTGCATCTACCCAAAACTGAGCCAGGCTCCATTTACACCTGTTCAGTTGCTTGTTAATTAATAATAAGCAAGATGGATGAGAACATTTGCAATTGTTGCTTGTTATTAATTAACAAGCAACTTGTGAGAATCAAAATTTGGACGGAAGTGACATCGTGTGTGGCAGGATGGTTGTCAGAATACCATCTCTGAAGACATAATGCATCAAACCCGGTAGTGTATGGGCTACAGCTACAGTGAACAACAGCTGGTGCCACTTTGATCAGCTCAGAACAGGAATGTGGCACATTATTGTTTTTCCAATAATGGATTGGAAAAACACTGTCTTGTCTGATGAGTCTCGATTTGCTGAGACCTGAGAAGCATGCATGGAAGCATCCTTGCGTCATGATGTGGGTTTGACACAAGCTGGTCAAGCCCACAACACAACTCCTTCGATCTGGATCAGTTTGTATTTGACCCACACCTGTGTGAATAAATTAACCCACATTGTTCTTTTTAGAGTGCATCAGGAACTCATTTCATGTTTTCGCAGCGTGTAGATTGCAGTCTTGCGGAAACGCCACTGAATAATAAGCAACCAAAAGCAGCTATCTGACACCTGACAGTGAGTCTGAGGTAATGTATTCCCTGATAAACAGCTTTACTTGCCTTAAGAAAATTGTGTTTTGGCTTGCTTGTGTGGCTCTTTGTAGGGAACAACTTTGAGGAAACTGAAAGGAGGTAAAAAAAAAAAAAAGAAAGAAAGAAAACACAGACAGGAGAATAAAACCGATCGTCCAAAAACCCCGTTTGTGCTGGGTTGGAGAGCAGTAAGAAAACAAGGAGGTCTGGAGGCTTGATATGAGGCAGAAAAGGGCAGCTCGGTTCTTATTGAGATAAGAAACGCACAAAAAAGAGAAAGGTCAGTACATCAGCTCCCTCTTAAATCCCCTCTGCTCCTTCGTAGTGAGATATACCAGTCAGTGATAAAAGCCATTGACTTTATGAAGGCTTGTGGCACATGTGGCATTGTCTGCATCTGTGGGGCCAAATCACGTGACCTGGACTTTAATTACCTTTTTAATCTCCTCCTCCTCTTCTCTCCATGAACAACAATGCATTGAAAAAAAAAAATAAATAAATAAAATGAGGTACTCAAATCTGATCAACCAAAACAACCATGTGACTGAGAACATGATTCATGGAAAATCTGACTATAAAATCTCCAATTACCAAGTCAGTGTGAGGCAATAGGCATGCAACAGTGCATGGGAAATAGCATTACATGCTAAGACAAAAAAAAGAAAGAAAATAAAGCTTTGTTGCTAGGAGGTAAATAACGCTACATTGTGAGCTGCCAAAGCACAAGTAGAACATCTCAGCTTATTGAGACAAATTTTAGCCTCTGGGAAACCTGACACAGACAGTAGCAGCAACGACCGACAACCAATTGTGCTAAAATCAAACAACGGCACAAAAAGAGCAGAATAAGCACAGGGATATGATGGGAACACGGGTGACTTAAAAGTCTAAGTATTCCATTACCAAGACATAAAAATGATTAGTGTGCCTGTATCTGTCCATCTCCTTGGACCTTTGCATTGTTTTGAAATTGGAAAAGTGGTGCCGAAATTATATCTGAGGCTAATCTTTGCGGGGTGGACAGGAGATCAATCAAACAGCACCTTTTCACCCGTTCTCTCTCTAACCCCTTCTCACTCTTCGCTGCTATCAATTTTAATGGTTGAGGGGCATCTTTCAAAAGAAAGAAATAATGGGACAAGAAGATGGATGAGAACATTTGCAACCAACTGTCTGGAGATATTACTGAAGATGTTGTATGGAGGGGACGCATGAGTGCAAGGTTCAACAGCCTTAATCTATCGTCGAAGCCATCAAAGGAGAATGGCATATGAGTATTCAAAGAGAAGAGAAAGTGGGTCATAGAAACAACTAGAAATTAAGTGAGAAAAGGACTGTAAATTATCAGATTTTCAGATTGATTGGCCTTGACTGATGGCCGGTCAAGGAAAGCTCAAAAAGACTGAGGCAGCATGATCTGGCAGAAAGGCTCCTACTCCTTACTAAAGTTTGTAAAAAAAAAAATGAAAAAAGTCTCAAAAAGAATCAGTGAAAGAAAGCTCCTCCTGGTTCATTTAGAGAGAAAACTTAAAGTTTGTAACAGGAAGGTGGAACGGAATAATCCAAAGCAGATCTGTTTCGTCTCTGTGAGCTTTGAAGCTCTCACTGAGCAGGCTCAATTTGGAAATGTTGGCAGCATTTGGAAACCTCACACAAATGAATCCATCTCAGTAAAGCTACCCTTCCTAATAACTAACAGCATGCTAAAGACAATTTAACATGTGGAAATTCCATTTTACAGCGATTGCTCTTTTATGTAAAATAGAAATATAAATTAAAGTTTTAATAAAGCCAGTTTTAGGGTGTTTTCATACCAGGGTAGCACAGTTAAATGAGTGAAGAAAAAAAAAATACTATTTAGTTTAGTTCACTTTCCCAATGCAGTTTTAAAAATGAACCAAACTTACTGTGACATCCACTGGTTGTTTGCATAGCATTCCTAAGAAGCTAACCAGTAGCAAGACTTCAAAGGTTTGAGATTAACATAAATGACTATAAATAATACACATAAATTACTTCCTGTCCATTTTTGAGTACCTTACTTTGGTTCACTGGAGATGCCAGTTGCACTCCTACTGTAAGTGAACTGCATTAGAGTTACTTGAATGTCTCCATGTTGTGACAACATAACACGAGACAGAGAATCTGTGAAAAAAAGTCGAGCTGCTCTGCCTCCTCATTGTCGTCCCACTTCCATCCGCAGAATTACACTCCGTCAGAAACATTCAATCAGAGCCAGGAGGATTGTCTTGGCGTTTGCAATCATTCTCATGTACACGGTGCTTTCACCCTCCCTCTTGGTCTCTGCGAGGCTACACCTACCTACCAAACTGGAGCATGGTGTGAATGCTCAGACTAACATAGCCACAGATGACAATGGATAAACCATTTTATTATAACTGTAAGTTGAGCAGCGCATACCCAAGGTGATTGACAATGCCAAGACATAGATCGTGACGGTTTTAACAAATATGTTATTTTTAACAAAAAAAACCAAAACATTGTATACAAAAGTTACACACTGCAGCTTCTTATCCTTTGAGGCTCTGTTTTCTTCTAGAAATTATTCCCTTTCCTTTGACTGACGGCTCAAAAGCTGCAGCCTCCATATGTGGTGAACCAAGCTTCTTGCTAAGGCTTGCCAAGCTTTTTTCCTTCGAGAGTCTGGTTGTTCTGATAGTTCTTCAACCTTTCGTTTAGTGGACATCCATTACACACATGGTCGGTGGTGTTGCAGAGGCAGCAGCAGCCTCAAGTCAGCTGTGTCCTTCTTAGAACGTCTCCGGTCCACAGGTTTCACATCTGCTGCTAGCACAAAACACAGTCTCCTCCCCAATCCAAGGCCACGCTCTGGGGAATTGCCTTTCACCTCAGGAAAGAGAAAAGATAAAAAGAAGAATCCAGATCTGCTTTATTTCATGTCCACCTGCCCGGTCCTGCCAAACCTGTCACACGACTCAACACGGCGCCAATGTACTCTGACACTAAATTACAATTCAGTTGACTTTGAGGACTGTCACAGTTGGAGATTCTTTAACGCTGTTTTCTGGTTTTATATTAAAATATTCACCAAGAATAAGTTTTGGTTTCCAGGAGAGAGATTTGTGCATGGAGTGAGACTGCGTGTGTGTGTGTGCGTGTGTGTTGGTGCCTCATTCTCATTCATATGCATCAGCAAGTTATCAGGGACCGCTGTGCCTCATTGAGCCGAGAAGCTGCTTTCCATTTATTTCTCAAATGCAGTGGAAAGTGATTCTTTTTGTGCCTAATAAAACTTACCAAACTGGCCCTGCTGCTTTCACAAACTTCCACTAATAAAAAACGAAAAGATTCAGGGGGAAAAGTATAAAACAAGATAATGAAATACGGCACGTCTGTCCTCTGAAGAGCGAGGTGGGGAAATTCATTACCCAACAAACATAAAGTGCTGCTGCTTGCTAATGTGACACAGTGGTGGTTCAAATGTCGGGTTTGACACTCATGGTGGCTCCCCTGTGACCTTTAGTTCTACTGGAAAACTGTAGCAAGAAAGACAATGCAGACTATTAATGCATTTGCATATAACAGAAATCTCACTCTCCCTCTGATCTATGCTAAACTGTCACTCCTCAACATCTGCCATCCTGCTAATTAGGCTCCAAAGAGCCACACTTCACTGAGTTTTAGCGGTGCACACACAATGTGCACACACAATGTGGGCTACTCACAGGAGAAAGCCCGTGGACATTGAAGTCATAGAGTCCTGTTAGAACAGAGAGGAAGCTGTCTATGATTTTGTTTTTGGGTCCTGAGCGGCAGAAACTGCATGTGTATAGTTGGAAGGGCAGCGCGATGCAACAATGTACATCTTTCTTAAGAACCAAGAACCATTAATTTTTCCACCAAAATGCAGTGTGTTCAGTGGAGTTACTCTGATTTAGTGATGAGGTAAACTTCTACTTTGGTTGAGCTGTCTTTTTTTTTTTTTTTATTTCCATTTTTACAAACTCTTCTTGACTTTCTTTGTAGGTGGATGGAGGGCATGCTCCCCCCACAGAGATGGTCAAGAAGAGTTTTCTTACAGTAAGAGTTACAAGCAAAGACTCAACAGGTGTCAAGCTTTAGGGACATATAATATTCTAAGGCCATAATTATGCTTTTTGCCAACTTTATCAGATGATGACAAAATGCAGATAGCAACAAGACAGTGCAGTATAATACAGGCCTTAAGACTGACCAAGAACATTGTGAGTACTAGGTCTCGTACCACATGATCTTGCTGCGCTCCTCTCTGAAACACGTGAATGAAAAAAGTTTTTCATCTCCTTGGCTATAGATGAGACGGAAACTTTCAGAAGATTACCTGGAGTGGAATCCAGCAGGGAGCAGCTTCAGCAAAGGTTGAGTGTAATGCAATCAATCAAGAAGAGCAATCAGAGGAATCAAACAGAGACAGAACGAGGAAGAGTGCGCCATCAGAAAGATGGACAAGTGTTAATCAGTCGTAGGTGGCAGTGAGGGAATAGCCGTCACAAGGTTTCTCTTTCTTCTTGATCAGGGAAGAAAGCAGTCAATAAATAAATTTAAAAAAAAGTCAGCTCCTTGAGATAGCTCTGCAAGCCATATTAGAAACGATGACCACATTTTCATGCAGAACACCTGCATGAACAGAGGGAACACAAAGATGCAGAGGCAGAGAGCTGGCTTTTAATAAATCTCAGACAGCTTTTGGGGTCAGGCCGAGGAAGAGAGTGTCAAAAAAGTTTCTACATGTGGAAGGAAGAAGTGCTACTCATACTAAGCTGCCATGAGGCTGGTCAGTCAGGGTGTCACTGCAGCAAACTGCCTTTAGCTCATTTGCATGCATGCATTCACCAACTTTGCATAATGCCAGTAAAGTGTACGTGCGTGTACATGTGGATCAGTGTCACTGTACTTGTTGAAATGAGGGACAATACCAGAATATACACAGTGAGGGAGAAAGCTAAGCACTCTGGACAGATGATTTGAAAGAAAGAAGCATAAATTGGCAGTGGTGTGAGCAGCGAGAACAGCTTCCAATTGTCAAAACAGACATTTCCAGACGAAACCGATGCGGTGACATACTTGCACAGCTGCGGAGAATGCGCCGCTACACGAGAAGCCTCTGTGCTGAATCCATCTCTGTATCTTTGTTTTTTTATTTTTACCCATTGTTTATAATGTTTTTCTGAACTTGTGTTGTTGCCAAGAATGTACCGCTTGTTTTCTCGTCTCAGAGGACGTCCACTGACATGCGCACAGATGTATGAGTGCAAGACTGTAAGAGGAGCTGTTTATTTCACAAGATACACAGAGTTACATCTTGTTTTTAATCTCCATATCTTCCCCATGCAGATGATATTTCACTTGTTCCTTCTGCCTGTCTTAATTTCCCTTAGACTCTGCATGTTTAATGGCCTGCTATTCCCATCCTTGTCTTTATCCTCCACACTCTATAACCTTCCTGCCTTGCCTCCCACAGTGGTGATCAAAAAGTAGGTGCTGATGTTGCAGCTCGTGCCTGAACAAGCTCAGTAAAATAGTGGGTGGACAGACGAGCCAGAGAGCTCTTGTCAAGAGTCGACCGTGCCCAAGAGACCGGCCCCGCTATGCAAATACTGATTCACTCCTCTGAACCATGAGCAAAACACGTTGAGACTCTCGCTTAACTAGTCAAGCAAAGAAAAGGACAAAAATCCTGAAAAGCATCAAAAAGTCACTATTTTTATGCGTTTTTAGATGGAAGGCAGCAGCTGCAGTCACTACCTACTCACTGCAACGTACTTGACAGGTTTTTTTTTTTTCCTTTTTTTCCCCCAGTCTTTAATGCAGGACAGAATCAACTTGACAATGCCTATCAACAGAGTTTGATAGCGTCTCAAGTTTCATATGAGCTAAAAGGTATGGGCGGCGGTTAAAGCTAACGGGTTTACCTCCCCCGCGTCATCTCACCCGTCATTTCGCAAGGGTAAAGAGAGACGTTTCACGTCTAATTAATGCACAGGATGGTTGCATAAAACGGCTAATGAGGCTGTGATCACAGCGGCGTGAAGGCAGTCACTACCAGAGGGGAGGGGATGAGTGCTACTCCACTTGCAAGAGACCCACAGTCTCACAGTTATTAGCCTGTCATAGAAAGAGGGTTTGTGGAGACACTGGAGGTGGTGGCATGAATACTTGTTTAGCTACTTGCCGTTGCTTCTGTCAGTGAGAAGGCACCCGTTGCATCCTTGGTATTGGATGGTGAACAAGTAAAAAGAGGGAAAAAATTGATTTGTTTTCACACAATATCATTTTTGTTTGTCAAGATTGAAGGGTTTTGTGTTTGACCAGGTGGTCTTTATGTGACTTGGTGGATTTTAGGATAAGATAGAACACATCAAAAACAATTTCCATCATGGGAAATGAAGTAGAGGTGGTAGATGAGCATAAATAGATGGACAACAGACCGGAGAAGCAAGAGCAGACTGCACTGCTTCTTCTTGATGAAATCAGGATGCTTCGGTGTTTGTAAGACACTGCCCACAAACGTAACCATTTACGATGAGTTTTTGAAGAAGCTTTAAGAACAAAATGTACGACAAAATCAAATTCTGATTTGAAGTCTTCTTGAATTTAATTTGACTGGTTTTCAAAGAAACTAAAACAAAAGTCTGTTTAGATCCTTAAACAGAAGTTAGAAATATCTTTGGAAAAGACATTTTAATTTGTCATGAACAATCTCTTAAACATAAATGGTTACAAAGCCATGAACCCAAAATAGTAGCACCCAGGTCCCAACACTATTCCGTAAAAAAAAAAAGTTGCTCTCTCAGCACAGCTCATCTGGCAGGATGAATGGGCTGCACACTAGCTGCTCTCTAAGCAACTACTCATTACTCAAAACACACTGCTGTTGAGTAAGAACCACCTCTCCATTATTCTACATCACTTTCATTTTCTACATTAATCTCTCTTCCCAATCTTTACCTGCATTTTTTTTTTTTTTACCTGAAACACCAACGCCAGGGCTGCAGAGTAGAAGTGCTCTCGTCTCAGCATGCACCAGGAATTACATAAACCCACATGCAGAATTAATGCCAGGGTCTGCCATGCCAGCACTCACCTGTGCAATCTCATACAGCAGCTTGTAGTGTTCCTCTCGCTTCTGTAAAGTGCACAGATTGCAGCCCATTATAGTCGTCGTGGAAACGCAAGGCGCCCAAATTTCCCCGAGTAGCGGTGGCACGGACACAGGGGGTCACCATCCACACCGGAGCGCTGGTTCTCATCAGTCACCCCTTAGCAAGCACATCTTCACGGCATCCCATTCACAGACTCACACACTCAAGAGCCAGCGGCAGCTCAGAGCGGCAGAGAACTCCGGCTGAGTCCAACAGGAGAGGGGCTCAGATGTGGCGAGCGTCACCACGGCTTCAGCGGACGGCACAAGTAGCAGCAGCTGCGTCTGCTCGTTCTCCTTGTTTTACCCTCAGACTCAGGCGATCGCACACCAGAGTTGTGACTCCCGTTCACGCAGACACTCCCCCCCTTCTTTTTCCCTCTCAGTCTCGGCGCACATTACCACATTGATACAAGGTTATGAATATTGAAGGAGACCGCTGGGATATTCATGAGGAAGGTGGGCACAGGGGAGGAGCTAGAGGAGGGGGCGCTTGCAGGAGCGTTGCTTCATTAATACCGAGGCAGTGACACAATAAGCTCCTTTGTGTGAGAAGCACAGATACTACTGATTGCACTGAGGCGGCATGCTCTGGCAGAAAGGCTCCTACTCCTTACTAAAGTTTGTTTAAAAAAAAAAGAAAAAAAAAAATACTTATGTTGAAAAAAAGTTAGCTTGTTCAACACGCATTTTTTTATTGTTTACATTTGCTATCTTTAAATATTTAACTTACGACCGGGCGACATGGCTTAAAAATAAAATTCCCATTTTTTTCTTATACCAAATCCAATTTCTGATTTTTTTTTTCCCTTACTTTTTTCCTTAAAAAGTTAGAAATGACTGGCTTTAATTTCAATCATTCCTCCTGTGAGTTCATCCTGAAATCAATGGAAATCAATAGAAGTTCTAAAACATGCTTGTAAAATTAGACGAGAGCTCTTGGGTGGGCTGACATCACTCTGAACTATGGAAACCCAAGGAGTGCCTTGGAGAAAAAAAAAAAAACAAAAAACAAAATTTTCTAAAAATTAATTTAAAATCAAATTAATCTATCCAAGAATGACATCATACATCTAAATAGGTTTATCTTCATTTTACTACATTAATATTTTGAAAAGAAGGGACCAATAATCACCTTTTCAACTCAAAGTTGACATGACCTATCAGACCAGCACCATAGCCAAGAATGAAGAAGTTCTCTGTGACAAGACCGGACTACATGTAACTCACCATGTAGCAACAGACTCCTTCTGACTAGAATTAGAATTCAGCAAACAATAAAGCAGCAATAGGTTGTAATTTTTTACCTAATTGAAGTAGGTAGTTTTCTGTCACAGTTTTGATCAGCATTGTTTCTATGTTGTGCACATATGCCAACAGTTTTTTTTTTTTTTTTTCTGAATAACTTTTCCAGCAGAATGTTTTTTGTTTTAGTGAGCAACTGTAAAACATAGTTGTATGGTTGTAATGAGTGCAGCCAGTCTCTGGTAGTTACTCTATTTCTCTCAGAAACACTGAATTGCACTTCAGTGACACAGCTGTCAATATTATATTAAAAAAGACATAATTTCTCACACTATGTAAACTATGTATACTGCCATGACAGCATGATGTAAAAAGTAAAAAGAAAAAAAAAACAGAATGCACTAACATCCAATTTTCTCAGACGTGCTCAGAAAACATTGTACTGCTGCAGTTAACATTTAATAAAAGCAGTATTTTATGCTATTTTAGAACAATATTTTCAAAAATCATTCAAAATTTTGGACTTTTAAAGAGAATTTAAGCATTAAAAACCACAATATTTTTTACATGAGAGATGTTATCTTAAAGAAATAACAAATACCGTTGCCTCAATTGTTTCTAACAACTCCACTACAGCTATCTGTTGTGTAAACATACTTGTCCCTCAGCTTTGGGCTGTTTCTTACTATGTTGTATGAAATGTACTGACTACAGTCCATTTTAACATGTTGTTTGGTATATATATTTAAAACAGGTGTCTCTTGAAAACAGTACCTTGTGTCATAAATAACCTGTATTAAAAATACAAAACAAGTAAAAATACAAAAAAAAAAACATGCAATGGCTCTGCAAAATACCTCGATCTCATGCAGATACAATAGAATAGTCTGCCTCAGAATATGACATTTTCTCTTTGATGACAAAAATAGAAACTTTGAAAAAAAGAAAAAATAATTACTTCTTCCAGCCCAACTTACAACAAGCAGATTGAACACTCTGACCTTCCTGAATATTTAAAAATATTTTGAAATATCATGTAGTTTTTACTGCAGTCCGCAGTTCTCTACCAACAGCAGCGTAAGTTGACAACTTGCGGCAACAAATGAGAAATAATTTGTTGTACATTTATAACACAAGTACCACAGGTGACGTCGCTAATGGAGGAGATGGGGGTTCTTGGAGTAAATTGGCAATCAGTAAAACCGGAGAATTGAGAGGCAACGCATCAACCACCACCAGCCCTCAAACTGTGATAATTGCAAGACAATAGACCTTGGTTATTGTCTCCGCTCTGGAACCCCCTTTCATGTGCAGGAAGTTGCACTAACGAGCAATAACGGTTAACAAATTGGCCTCCCAGCCAACAGCGGCCCTCGCAGCACCCGGTACGGCTAAGAGTAGATGAGCGTTCATCAGCTGGCTACTGGGCATCCCGCCCCTAGGGAGTTGTAATCCGATTTTCTGGGCTTTAATTTTACTCCGCTGCCTCCAGGCAAGCCAAACAGAAAGCTGCATCACCATTATTATTAATACCATCACAACCCTTCCTCTTTACCATCCAGACTGTGGTCCCCTACCAGCCGCTCCCAAACCTAACGAAGTCGCGAGAAGTGAGTTTTCTGCAGTTGCCAGGCAATCTCAAATCCATGAAGAGCTGTTCACTAAAGTGTCAATTTGACATCAAAGAGTCTTGTTGGGAAACCAGGGAGCTGAGGCACAATACAGCATTTGATGAACAGAGGTGCTGTTTGCTTGTGGTACAATGGACTGGGGAGAAAATGGGAATCAGGAGCAGTCTTCTGAAATTGCATATCAAGGAGTGAAGCTGTGAAGTGCTAGAGAACAAGAAAAACCAGCCAGCAGAGATAGAAAATATTAAACCAAAAAGTGGAGGGGGAAAGAAGTCCTTCCTGGTTAGATGCTGGACTTTTTTTTTTTTTTCCTTTTACTGGTGCTGAACGTTGTTCTCAAATGTACAGCATGACCTCGAAGGTTAAGATACACATTGGTCTCCAGGACAATTGTTTTCTTCATCTATTAAGCAAGAGCGATTGAGCAGCTTCTGCCTGAAAGAAAAAGCTGGGCAAGGTAACTTAAGACTCAACTCGCAATCTGAGGAAAAGAGTTGCATCTTGTAGCTACGTTCAGTAAAGTTACTGTGAAGGTGAAGCGCAACTCGAAATTATTTTTCCCCTTGTGTGTCCCTGGGAAATTGACAAAGATGATTTAGCTCAGCAATGAATGAAACATAATAAAATGTACAAGAACTATTTGAATTGAGTCTGTATTTTATATTGATAGACACCAAGCCTGTCTCCTTCTTGTGTCCTTTCAACTTGCAACCCGTAATTCTTTCCACCTGTTCAGATGTCATTAATCATCTGGTGTGTCCTTTAGCTGCTTGTGTTGAAGCAGCCCCATAGTTTGACCCATCAGCTCAGTTAATGGGGCTCAAATAAGGAACATTAAAGGCTTACTCGTTCATTTATTTATTTACACAGTGATGCTCAGAAACATGCGTTTGAACTTGCTTTATACCTGGAAATGTTATCTTCAGCTAAAATCTGTGCTCTAATTTTGCAAAATCCTATGTTTTAAAAATGTCCAGATTTTTCTCGAATTGACTCAAGCTCCTCCTCCTGTCTTGTGTTCCACACCTGCATGCATACACTCTCTAAATTAAACAAAAATCCAACTGATCAAGTTATTGCAAAAACAACCTCTAGTGTAAATACAAATGACATTTTTATTTGTTAATAATCCCAAACAGGTTAAGTGTAAGCCCTCAGTCAACAAGGAAGTTGGATTTTGTTCAACCACACGCAAGATGTGGTTTAAAAGTTAGACGATTTACTTTTGAAGAAATAAAATTATTTTCATTTAGCATCAGCACGGAAAAGTTCTAAGAGAAAATAATTGCGAGCCAACTTAGGTTTTTCTTTAATTGATCAATTATAGAGACAATTAATGTTGGAGGTCATTTTAAATGGGCCCTGCGTCTTGGCAGCACTCCAAAGTGCATTCACAGCCAGGTGTACCAAACTTGGGTGCAGCCAGTAGGTGGCGTCTTAGTCTCACATCAACATCCTGTTTTGTAGCAAGAATTAGGAAAGATCATCATCCAAAATGTCCGTCTTCCTACAAAGAAGGAGTCATCAAACTTTTTGCAACTAAGAGATCCTTAATGTGTACTAAGTGATACAAAGGGCGACCAAATAGAATCAGTTTACTTTTAATTATTCCACCTAACAATTAATGATCTGTCTAATTTTGGGACAGCTTCACAGGGAAACCTGGTGCCATATTGGTGACTGTGCTTCTACAGGGCATGGATGAGCCAACATCAAGTTTCTATTTAAACAAAAAGGTATAAAGTTTGAGCCTTAGCCACACCCACATACTTGCATGAAAAACAAAACCTTTGAAAACTTTTAATCGCCATGCCTTAGGGATATAATGACTGGCTTTCAATTTCATTAGCATGAACCTCTAAAAGTACTTTGTTCAAATATAGCATGTGCATTTTTTTTGCAAACTGGTTTGTTTATTCATAAATGGTTGATTTGCTGCTAGTTTTGGAATATGGCTCATGCAAAGAGTCAGTTGGAGGTCTAGAAAAGTTATATAGATGTAGGCCAGATTTTGCAAGTCACAAGCTGATTGTTCGAATTCTCCTGTGGGGTTGCAGTAGATTTACTTTTTATCCCCCACAAAAAGCAGACATATATATACTGTATGAAGAGCAACATTTTCTATCTTGGTGAGATATGGTCATTCCCTCCAGTAAAACATCAACATTTTCAACACAACGCGTCATAGTCATTTTGATATGCCCATTTTTACTGTCCTTTGAATACTAACATTTTCACACTGTGTTAAGTCCCTAAAGCCAAATTTACAGTACCCAATTGTAACACAGTAGAGAAGAGTATTATATATTTTAGATGAATGGGCCAATTGGTTCGGCTATAGGAGCTCAGTGGAGTGTCTAAATAACACACAAAGGCAGTTGGATGAATTTAAAGAACAACTGGCTTTAGTGACATAAAACTGATAAACAGTTATACGAGACACACAATTAAGAAAATAAAATTACATACAATAAAATACAAGAAATAATAATAATTCTTGGCCAAGTGCTAATTCTCAGTTTTAAATCTTTTGGGTGCACCCTGGTAATCTGAATCCTAAATCATAATAGACAGCAGATTAATCAATTTCAGTTCCAATTCAGGTTCGACTCAACACCGTTCACATGAGGAGAATTTCCTACACAGCAGTTTGTTATAATGTCCCAAATAAAAACTTGTCCAAAGGGTGATGTCCAAAATCCAGGATGAAACAATAAGCAAAAAATGTCAGTCGGTGATCTCACACATAACCAACTGTGTGTGAAGATGTGAGTGATGCAGGCCTACCACACCGCAGGGTGCAGCAGGACTCCAAATGGAAAAGAATGAATCCAGTTCTTTCTAA
>CAEGAE010090348.1:0-26897 GCA_903067095.1 Girardinus metallicus | reverse complement strand
TATATATATATATATATATGAATGTTTTTCATAAATCCTTGAACTCTAGATGCCATTAAATGAATTTAAAAACACGTTTTGACATTGAAGTGACGGGTGCACTGAAAGGCGGACTCCCTGTGTGCAGAGTGCAGTCCACAAAGCCAGGTCTGCACAGCCTAGAGCAGCAATTTATTTATTTGAGGCATTTCAGAATTTTCTTATGTAACCAAGCTATGCATTTCAGTTTTGGAAGATATTCTCTATGTTTAGTCTCTATTTTTAATTTGTTTTTAGAATTATTTGTTCTTCAGGTGTTTGTGTGAGGTTTGTGCTTCTTAGATAGAAATGAGACATTTAAGAATAAGCAGACAGCAACAAAAGAGGGTTAGGTTGTATTTAAATTCTCTTAGGCAGAGTAACATTATATAGCCATATATCTTCTGGTGCCAGCTGGTTTGGGTTTGGTTGTGTAAAACACCAATGTGCCCTTTGAAATGCAAAAGAAATTGTATCCTTACCAGTTTCATGAGCTCAAATAAAATACATGTTTCTGTTTTAGTTGCTTCTCTTGGATTTTAATTAGCATTTAGTGTTATCTTGTAATGAAACACTCCTACCAAAAGACTGTGGCACATAACTTCAGTTTCCTTCTGTGTCACAATGGAGCCAGTAATTGTTGTTCTTCTGTGGTTTAGACCTCTTCAGTCATCTGTGTCTGCACCACTTAACCAAAATTAGAGCAACCCTTAAGTTGGCGCAAGAGGATATAAAAGGAAACAGGTCTTGGCCGAGTGATGATTCTCCCCTGCAGAGAGTTGGTGCGTTGCTGGGAGCATCTACAACTCATCTGGGTTTCATGAAGGTCAAGGATGGAAGCCATTGGTATTAAACCCTGAGAGAACAGTTAAAATTAAAGTTGGGGTGTGTTTAATTACAAGGTGGATTATGTGTGCTTCCTTTTTACAAATAGCTTTAATTGTGATGGATGTTTGTCTCTGCTGCCCCCTTTACCACAGCCTTCTGTGTCGATCTAGTGGTCATTGTCATTATGCCAAAGACAAAGTATCTTTTTCTGCCACACTTCCATGTTTTTTTTCAGATCAGGAAACAAATTAATCTAATTAAAAACAAAAAGCTGTTTTTAAATGATTAATTTATTTATTAAGTCAGTAGGACTATCCAGATCATCCGGGTCTAATGCGGAACAAGTGATTGTCCCGGAAGCATAAGTGCTCATGCCGTCCTTTGCATCAACATGTTTCTAATAACCCACTGATTTAGAATTTCAGATGACTTTTCTTGGCAGAGTTATACAAATTAAGCCACTCTGGGTAGTTTTTTTTTTTTAAGCATGTTTAAGATGCAAATCTGAATTGGATTGATATTTTGGCTTTGTCTATGGCTAGGCCAATCAAACTCCTTTTTTTTTTTACCTAACTATTTAGCAATAGTGTTGGTGGTGTTTGTTCTGCGGCATAATTTAATTTGCTTAAAGTCATAAAATCATAAGATTTCTTTGTAGAGACCAGAGTTCATGGTTTCATAAATTACAGCAAGTCATCCCAGTTGTTTGTGGATATTTGCTCCCACTGGCGTTTACCGGAATACAAGCATCTTAGAAATGGCTTTTTAACCCTTTTTACCCTGAAGCATGTCAATGATTTTGATTACTTCTCCCACATAGGGCCAGGATGGGAGAGAGTTGTTGCTTTTTTTGTTTGTTTTTTTAAACATCTTCTGAAATCTGCTCAGGTTATCCTTTGTCTGATATAATCTGTCTTTGCTCTGAAACAAATGTGTGTTTATAAAAGCCAAAACAATTTTTTTTTTCTCAGCACTATGTACATCCAGATTTTTATATGTAAAGAGAAACAAGTGCATGTGAGTCCATGAATGAAACTTTAATAACTACTGTTTCTATAATACTTTGTTTCTAAATCTCTGAATGTCCTCTTGTATTTTCACAAGTTGTGTTTTACCAAACTGTAACCTTTTGTATTTTTGTTTAAGCTTCAATGAACAATATTCCAGTCATAAAATTCCAGCTTTACACTTTGCATCTAACCCTCTATTTAGGTGACATCCATGGGCAGTACACTGATCTCCTGAGGCTGTTTGAGTATGGTGGCTTCCCTCCAGAGGCAAACTATCTCTTCCTGGGTGATTATGTGGACAGAGGAAAGCAGTCCCTGGAAACCATCTGTCTGTTGCTGGCCTACAAGATCAAATATCCAGAGAACTTTTTCCTGCTCCGAGGAAATCATGAGTGCGCTTCCATCAATCGTATCTATGGCTTCTATGACGAATGTAAGTGAATTCATAAGGGGCTACAAATATCTCCGAAAAGCGTAAAATATTTAGTTCCTAAAATGTGTGTACGTGCATTTGCAGGCAAGCGCAGGTTCAACATTAAGTTGTGGAAGACCTTCACAGACTGCTTTAACTGCCTCCCCATTGCTGCTATAATTGATGAGAAGATCTTCTGCTGCCACGGAGGTGAGTGTCTATTGCAGATATGCAGTTGAATGTTTTTTTTTTTTATATATATATATATATACGTATTCAATACAGCCAATCAAAAGCTGATGTTTATTTTCTATGTCAGGGCTTTCACCTGATTTGCAGTCAATGGAGCAGATTCGCAGGATCATGAGGCCGACAGACGTGCCAGATACAGGTGCTGTTTCTATCTGCATGCACTTCATGCTTGATCGATTTTATTCACATTCCATCTTGGTGTGCATACCTTGCAACTCTTTCTACCTTTCCACCCTGACGTGCTCGTATCAGGCCTTCTGTGTGACTTGTTGTGGTCGGATCCGGATAAGGACGTGCAAGGCTGGGGAGAGAATGATCGTGGAGTGTCCTTCACCTTTGGGGCTGATGTGGTCAGCAAGTTCCTAAACCGCCATGACCTGGACCTCATCTGCAGAGCTCACCAGGTAATTAGAGATGGAATCTGAACATCCTGCATGTAAGCGTTATCATTTCACTTGCACAATTAACAGAGACTCGTTTCAATTACCAGTGTCGATAAGAAAATCTTGTGCAAGCTGTATTAATGGTAGTGGATATGTGTTCCCTGGTTTCTACCTCCATTTCACCTCTTCTTCCCTAAGCATCATGCATTCAAGTACCTGGTAATGGTTAATCTGTTTTGCTTGATTTAAATGCTAAAGTGGTCTCTTTAAGTATTTGTTCTCCTATGTCTTTTCTATGCATTGTCACTTTCTGTCAATTTTTGGACCAATGCAAAGTAGTGCATAATTGTGATGTGATTGGAAATGAAGATTTGTTTTCCTCTACTAGTAAAAAAATTGAAAATGTGGAGTACATTTGTAATTTGTAGAAGAATCTTTCACTGACATTAGAGCTGCAAGGTTTTTGGAGTATGTCTCTGCCAGCTTTGCAAAACCAGAGACTGAAATGATTTCCTGTACTTCTTAATTACCTGTTGATCAGGTAGGAAGTGTCTTTAAACATCAGTTTTAATGTCCTGCTACAGATTCACAACAGCAGGTTTCACAGTTGGCATGGCGTGTCCAGGGAGATGTGCATTCTTAGTTTTCCGCCACACATAGTGCTTTGCACGTGGACAAAATTGTTTGAATTTGGTCTCATCTGAACAGAGCATCTTGCTTTCGTGTTTGGCCTTTCTTTAAGCAATAACTTTGTTTTTCAACTCGTCCATAAAGGCCAGAGTTATGGAGTGCGTAACAACATATCAACAGATTCTCCCACCTGCGTAGTAGATCTAAATTTTGTGGCTGTGTCATGACAAAATGTGAAAGCATTCGAAGGACACAAATACTTTTGCAAGATACAATGTAGTGCGAAGCTCTGAGTTAATGTTTGCAATATTTCTGAGATGGTTTAGTAAGCTCTACCCTGACAGCACAGTTAGTTTCTGAGAGTAGCTAAAGATCTGTTTGTTATTGATCGCTGTGGGTGTTAGAATAACGCCACGTGTCTTAAAACAGGTTGTGGAGGATGGATACGAGTTCTTTGCCAAACGCCAACTGGTCACACTTTTCTCTGCTCCAAACTACTGCGGGGAGTTTGATAACGCAGGCGGCATGATGAGTGTGGATGAGTCGCTCATGTGCTCCTTCCAGGTAGTCAAAAAGCAATGGGAGTTGTGATGTTTTTTTTTCCCTAACTGATATGTTATTACAGAAATAAGCACTCAAATATCAACTCTGTTTTCTTAAGATCCTGAAGCCCTCAGAGAAGAAGGCCAAGTACCAGTATGGCGGCGTAAATTCTGGTCGGCCTGTGACCCCACCCCGCACCACCCAAGCTCCCAAAAAGAGGTGAACACCCAACTGTGGCTCGTCCCCACTCCTTGTCATTTTGTCCATTCCAGATCTGCCTTTATGGCGACCCCACAACACCCCTAGAAGAGAGAAGATACGGGGGTTGTCTGATTGTCCAAATCCTCCACTCCTCCTCCACTCAGCCAGCCTCTCGTCAACACCACTGACAGCTCTTTTCTTAATGTGTACGTGTATATAAATTTGCTGTGACTTATCAGTTGGGTTGTTTTGCCTTTAAGTTTGAATTTTGTTTTGTTTTTGAAAATATTAAAAAAAATTAACCTTATTGGTGGTTATAATTCTAATGCTGCTTGAGGTTTTCTGAGGTTCTCTGTTGTGTTAGGGAATGCTTTCTTTGTATGTCAAAGAACAATGTGACCAAGTTGCAAAATTTTTTTTTCTTTTCTTTTTTCTTTCATTTTTTTGTCTTCATAAAAACAGAATGAAGGTTTAACAATATTTTACGTTGACCTTAAAAATAGTAAAACAAAAAAAAAAAATCCTCTTGTGTGTTTTAACTGGGACTGCGGTTCTACTGTAGGACCAAAACAAAAGTCTTATTTCGACTTATCACAGCATGTGTAGTACTTTTAGTGGTTCTTGTGCACACAAACTTTTTTTAACCATTAATAAAGAGCACCTTCTGGTCTGTTCTACCAAACTGGTAGAACAAACCAGTTTGAGCAAATTTGGCCCTTCTGATCTTGGACATCATCTGCGCAAACAAAATGTATTCTCAGCATCATTTTGTCCATTCTGTCTTGTCTCCCTGTACCTTCGACTCCTACACAAAAAACATGCTGCTTTCTTGCTCTTAACTGGTATTAACAGTTTTTCTAATTCCCTTCTCCCCCCATCCTCCCTTCTATAATCTTAATTTTGTCTTGAGAGCGAGCGATTGATTTGATGAGTTATGAATGTCATGGGGGTTGGCACACATTGTTTTCAAGGTAATGATGAATCAAAACAACATTAAAAAAAAAATGACATTGCAAACTTCAGAAACCACCCATAATATTGGAACTGCTTATTCTAAGTTTGCTTAACACTAGCTTTCCTCTCCTCACTCATTCAGTCGAGGTACAAGGTGTGACAATTAGCAGAGCTCAGTGTGGGTGGGTAGTTTTAGCTTTGCTGTGATTGTGTTGCCACCTGGTGTATAAATATGGCACTGCAGTGCACAAACGGCGTACGCCTCATGTAAAACAGTAAGCATCCAAATAGATGGGAGGGGGTTTTTCATGACATTGCTAGTGTCCCTTACTGTTGTGCACTAATACAGTCACATTGTCCAGCTAGCAGATTGGTTGGTGTCCATCTTTAGTTTCTATTGTTCACAAGATGCTTTTGTAACTTCAAACAAAAAAGTTGCTGCTTTTTTCATTCTATTAGTTTGTTTGTTTTTTTTTTTTTTTTCTATTTTTATGTTTTGTTTTGTTTTATTTTCATTATGGATTACTTTCAGTTTGCTTAACTTATTTCCTTGGTGTTAACAAAAGCTGTTTTGCAGTTTGTAAAAGGTTATTTCAAAGTGAATACATTCAATAAAATGGATGAAAGGAAAAGCCAGTTGTCATTTTTATGTATCTTCTTGAACATGTTCGTCAATATCTAATGAAATTCATCACTCCCAACTCCATTTCTGTTCTAGAGTAATTATATAAATCAAAAAATATATATTTTTACTGTTTCTAAATATTTAGTAAACTATGTTGGAGTCTTTGTGAGAGTTCATGTAGAGCCAGCTGATGCCTCTAAAGGTTAACTCATCCTTCATCATTTCAGCATCTGCCTGAATGCAAAGTGTGTGTAACGTTTGTACTCGGAAGCTGGAGTCTCCTAGGGGGTCTCTGTGTACATTGGTGTTTGGACTGACTGTGTGCCAGCAAGGGCAATAATAACTTCAGTTAAAGATGGCACCAGCCACACAACAGCTCATGAGAAGTAGGAAAAATACAAATCTTTTAGACAATGATTATAGTGAGGTAGGGCCAGCTTCTAAGGTTATTTTGTTTTTGTCTCTTGCATATGCACAGGACCCTTAGCTCACCTTAGTGTGCGTGGCTATCAGTAAAAAGTTTGTCATTCAGGCAGTTAAGTGAACACCTATAAAAAGAGGGAGGAATCCCAATCTGATGAGTCTGCATCCAACTTGAATAAAACTGGTAAATAAAAGGCTGCAGAAGAAATGGGGACAAAGTCTCATCTGGATTAGCACAATCTAATTGCTGAGTTGCAATAAAAAGGGCATAAAATAAATTGTAATGGAAATTTGACCCTAGGAGGCAGTCTTAGCATTGTTTACAGAAGTCATGATTAAGAAAAAGTTTTTTTAGGGCACTTATTTTGAATGATTTGTTAGGGGCATTCATAGTGGTACCAATGATATTTATTAAAAGCTACTATGACTTTTAACATAGGGGTTTTGCACAAAAAACATTCAAATTATAGGTTAGGTTTTTTGCCATATTTGCTACATCATAGGAGTAACCAATCGTTATGGACTACACTTTTAGTAGCTGGATAGTGCTAATAACCACCTGGGACAGGAGCTATGGATTATATTAAACTGACCCCAAATCAATGGGTCAAAACTTTAAAGATGCTTTTTGCTCCAATGATTATGTCTATCTTCAAACTATTTGTATAGATAGATACATGGATGTCATGTCACAATAAACAAAAAACTTGTGAAGCACAATACATTGTATAGGATCAAAGTAATAAACATAGAGAAACAGTGCATTATTAAAGTGTGAAATTTACAGAACTGACAGTAGCAAACAGTTTCAAATTTAGTGACAACAATAAAATGGTTGCGAGTATGGTTTGTTATAAATGCAGTTAAATGTTTCAGTGCAGCTTAGTTGCACGCATTTTTTTTTTAGATAGATTTTTGATGTATTACAACTTTCAGCCTGATGGGGGCGGTATGCATGCTTCTCCGTTAAGTGTGACGTAGCCCCGGCCATCACAACTATCTACAAACATAGATGGGTCACAGTAAATGGTTACAATGCTAGCTGAGCGTTTGTAGATCTGGGATGCATTCCAGGACAAGTGCCGAACCAGAAGTGGTGGTTTTGTTCACGTCCCCTGTGTCTTATACAGCTGAAATAACTCAGAAAGAGTAAAGCACGCTGTTACTGTAAGTTTGTATGAATTTTAAATAGTTGACCTTGTTTCATCGAGGGCTAGTGCGAGTTCTTAGTTTTGTTGAATAAAGCTAACACGTTTACCCTGCCATGATTAGCTGCTGCTGCTGCTGCTGCTGTTGCAATGTCTAAAGTTCAGGCCAGTGTACATTGACTTTGTCTGAAAATATGTATAGGTAAACTAAGTCTTCCTTTCTTAAGACACCGTCACCATAGTCTTGACATGTTAGCCAGCTACCATATGCATTTGCTATATTTGATATGCTTTGCACAGTTAATTTAAGTAAACAAACAATATTTCCGTGTTATTTTGTTTTGAAAAGAATACATTGGATTGTCATCAGATTAATGATGGTCTTCTCGTTGTGTGTTGGTTATTTGTGGCTGAAACACTTCACAGAAAAGGCTAAATCCGAGACAAAGCTGCTAAAGTTAGAGATGCACCGATGAGAAATCTTTAAGGCTCATTTAATATTACCTTTTTAATTTGTAGGTTTTTGTAAAATTTAAATAGCCATAATATTGAATGAAATTGAAGAAGTCATGATTTTTGTTTCCCCAAAGAACCAGGCTGAACAACAACTCTTCATCACTCCTGCAATAGCACCGTTTCCACCTCCAGGCCCTCGCTGCTGTTTCAACAATGAACTATGGGAAACTTAAAGCAGTGAGTGAAAAATGGCTAGGTTTAGACTCAAATCCTGCATCACCTTAGTCTCCATAGCATTGCTCCTGGTCATCATAACGCTGGTTTTAAAGGCTCTTGCCCCAGAGGACTCTCCTTTTGATAGCCCTGGTGAGGTTAAAATAAATCTTATCAGACAGACTGCTTCTCAGAACCAGAGGGACTTCAACAAAAGACCTGAAGAGACAAAAATGAGCAACCCTCTTGAGTCACTCAAGGATGCAGAGCTGGAAAGCACACTGAGGAAGTTTCCTCCTCCAAACTACTACCTCCATGCCTTCTACTACGTATGGTATGGGAATCCCACATTTGATGGCAAATACATCCACTGGGATCATCCACAGCTGCCACATTGGGATGCAAAGGTTGCTCAGGAATATCCACAAGGAAGGCACAAACCCCCTGATGATATTGGGGCCAACTATTACCCCTCCTTAGGGCCGTACAGCTCCAGGGACCCCTCCGTTTTAGAGGCACATATGCAGCAGCTGCGTACAGCGGCCATTGGTAAGCCAAATGTGATTCTTAGTTTCAAGATCAATGGTTATCAGTGTTTAAAAATGTTATATATTTGAATTAAACATTTTAGATTTGATGTCGTTAATAGGGATGTCCGAGGTGGTTGAACTAAACCATCTTTTAATTCTACAGAATGTGCTCTTGATTGTCCAAAATGTTATTACAATGAATTATTGTAGTAGAGGTTCCTCTTCCCTTCAATAAATGTCAAAAGTAAGTCATTTTCGCTAAACCCAGTAAAACGTAGCCTTGTCCTTTTTCCCAAATTGCAAGTATTTTAGTGCACTTTGGGTCCTTGACATCTGAAAGATATTCTTCTGGTTGATTTTGGATTTTTTCTTTTTTTTACTTCTAGACAATAAACATGATTTTGCAATAAAATTGTAGAATCTACTTTCCTAATAGCTCTCTGATGCAGATGTAGCAAAAACATTTTCGTCTGTGTTGTTTTGAGAGCTCAGTCAGAAACAGAACTATGGGAAGAGAAATAAAGCAGACAAAATGAATAGCCAAGAAGTTTTGTCCATTTGGATTAACCAAAGCTGGATCCACCTGGTTTAAATTCAGTTGATGTATTCACCAAAATTATTCATCAACATATACCTCTCTCTCAATCCTTACCCCAAAATTAAAACAGTTGGGATAAGGATTGAGTTTTTTCAAGAGAAAACCGTGATTCTGGGTAGACAGAGATTCTCTGTCGACTAAACAAAAAGAAGTGGGACATTCAGAACCACAAGTCAAGAGACCCAGTTCACTTTGCTGAGATATGAAACAATGAGACCCAAGATGTCTCAATAAAGATTTTTCAGCCATTTCTCTTGACATGTTGATGTTTTTGGAATCAAAGTTTTTCAGCCCAAGAACACTTTCCTCTGTTGAAATTCTGACTTATTTTCCAACTTTCCCCAAAGGTAAGTGGAGTGTTTAGAAATGCAGATTTTGTGGGCATGTGGAGACCATTTAATGTAGCCACATCCCAATCAAGCTGTTGCTGTTCCACATTGATAAGACTAAATGAGCTGATCAGGATGTTTCAGGGACTCTTACCTTTGCCGTCTTATCATCACATCCCACTTAAAGGAGAACCCAGAGGAGACCAAGAACGTTTTGGTATCTAGAGGATACCAAGATGTTTCCTTCTGACCTTGTGGGTATCCTCTAGATTGAGCTGTGGAGTTTGGCAAAATTTTCTCAGATATTCAGTCAGCAATGGATAAATGAATCACTAAAAAAATAGAGTCCTTGGAAGTAATAAATTAAGATTTCTGAACAGTTAACATTTAAATCTCCTTCAAGGATTTATGAATGATAAAATGAAAGCTGCCTTTTGCCTCAGACATTGTGTAGCTGTTCTTCATATTTGTGTTTATCATCAGGTGTCATCGCTGTTTCCTGGTATCCCCCTTCCACAAATGATGACAATGGTGAGCCAATTGATGAAATCATGCCTTCTTTGCTGGAGGTGGCAAGTAAATATCACATAAAGGTGTGTGTGACAAAAGCTTTGTGTTTTGTGGAATTTTATCAGATTTTGTTCACCTGTGATGAAATATAATGTCAACACCTTCAATCTGCTGGAATCAGAAGCAAAAATTCTGTTTGCAGGTTGCTTTTCATATTGAGCCCTACAAAGGAAGAGATGAAGTCAACATGTTTACCAATGTCAAATACATCATTGATAAGTAAGTGTGGTATTAGATTAGCTGTTTTTATAGTCAACTTCTACTTTAAGTGAATACATTTCTGTTTACCATTGATTGCATATCTTTAGATATGGAGAGCATCCTGCATTTTTCAAGTACCGGACAAATGCTGGCAAACTACTTCCGCTTTTTTATGTGTATGATTCATACTTGATGAACTCAGAGCAATGGGCTAAGCTGCTGAAACACACAGACAGCAGCAGCATCAGGGACACACCGTATGACGCCATCTTCATCGCCCTGCTAGTTGAAGAGAAACATAAGCGAGAGATCCTAACTGCAGGGTTCGATGGTCTCTACACCTACTTCGCTACCAACGGTTTCACATACGGCTCCACTCAGCGCAACTGGGTCTCTATCAAAGCCTTCTGCGACGACAACGACCTCATATTCATTCCGAGTGTGGGCCCAGGATACATTGACACAAGCGTTCGACCGTGGAACTTCAAAAACACTCGAAATCGCATCAATGGCAAATACTACGAAACCTCACTTAGTGCGGCGTTGGAGTCCAGACCTGATTTTATCTCCATTACCTCTTTTAACGAGTGGCATGAGGGGACTCAGATTGAGATGGCCGTTCCCAAAACGGGTCAATCTGTGTACCTAGACTACCTGCCGAATAAGCCGACCATCTACCTGGAGATAACTCGCAAATGGGCAGCAATATTTGGTGGAGAGCGACAAAGGTGGCAGGACTGATCATAGAGCCTGTTTATTGAAAATTATATATACTACTGAAAAACTAATTTAATTTGTGAAATGGACTACAATTTGAAAATGATGGCTGGTTGTTTAAGAAATTTTAAATGAGGTAAAGCCAGATTGGAGTTAATGACTCATTCACTATGTTTTGACTTCAGTTATGTATGTTTTTTTTTTTGTTTTTTTTTGCACTTAAACTGTGAACTGTGTTAATTTCTGTTTAGGTTCAATGGTCAAGTAATTTATTAGGAGTTGAGCTTGAAAAATAATTCAGATGTTCCAAGACATTTCAGTCTTCAATGCTTATTGATCCAAACAGTTAAGTGACAGAGTGGCTGTTTTGTTCTGTACCCATATTGTGAATGCAGAGAGTGTGTTCAATATTTTATTTTCACCTTATTTGAGGTGTCTTGCTGTGGTACATTTTGGAATGGCGCTTAAGCGTTTGCACGAATCACTTGAATAAACTGATCAGATGCTGATGTATAGAAAGTTGTCATCACCTTTCAAAACCCCACAATCAAGCACATCACACACAGTTCAGATTTCTGCCAGTTGTTACAGCCAGCTTTTCATTTTTCAACAGGTACAACACTTTGATTAAGAAAATTTCACACTCCTGCTTGGCTTGTGACCTCGTTATCTGAGATGAGAAATTATTTAGGTGAAAAAAAAACTGGAAGCGATTTCAGTTTTGTTTTCCACTTGCTAAGTGTTCTCAATATACTGAAACAAGTGCTTGTTAAAAAGGTCACATTAGAGTTATCAAAAACAAAGAAGAAATCATAGAAGTGTGCCAACCATCTGGTTTTTCCTAAAGCTTAAGGCCCTTATTCTCAGATTCTCAGTGCTATAGAGCTCCTATTTTAACCTTAGGGATTTCTGCTGGTTGGCACTGTTGGTAGAGCTGTTGTTTTGCAGCAAGAAGGTCCTGGGTTTGATTCCCGGCCCGGGGTCTTTCTGCGTGGGTTCTCTCCTGGTATAGTCCAAAAAACATGACTGTTAAGTTAATTGGTCTCTCTAAATTCTAGGTGTGTGTGCATGGTTGTGTGTCCTGTCTGTACACCTATCAGGGTGTTGATGCAATTGATACCGAGATGAGTATTGTTATCGAATAGATTCTTGTGTGATAAATCAATGCTTTTGCTTACAGTTTGTTTTCCATGTCTGCAAAATAACAACAGCACATATGTTGGAATTAAAATGCCAAATAGCAAGAGCTTACATTTTTAATGTAAGCTCTTTTAAATTCATATCTTTGTACTGTTGGCGCTCAAAACATTTAATTCCTTTCAAATACAATCTGAGATCCCCAAACCCGACCCCCAAAATAGAGACAGCAGTCTCTGACAGACCTTTCCGCCAAAAATAAATGTATGTTTTCACAGTTTAATCTGTCATCAGTAATACAATTTTGTGAGGCTGATGGAAATGTTATCTATTCAGCTAGTTGAATAAAATCTTACTGGAACTCAAAGATATAGACTTATGTAAATACATCACACCTGAAATATGAGTATGGCTGAATATAATAATCACTTGGTGTTGGATCAATACCAAAACGTCCAGTATCCCACGCCCCTAATGAGGAGATGTGGTTGACCCCGTTGCTAGGTGTGACACTGATCTTTGGGGGCTGTGATTGGCTCTTCTTCTTGTTTAATAGCGATTGGCAAGCAACTCATTGAACCATTCGTGCCATCATCTGGTAAGGAGTGTGGGCAAAATGTTGCCCAAAAAAACCCCAAAACAACCTCATACCCTATCAAACAATTTACACCGTCTGAAAACACAGCATCAAAAAAAAAAAAAAAAAAAAATCAGTACCTGCTGTTGGCACAGTTCTATCCATTTTGCAGAAAATATCTCTTCTTTCTTAGTCTCTCCATTATCTTTTCTGCTTAAGACTCAGTTAAAGTCCTCCTCCTTACTGCTAACACTTTGCTATGTTAGGAAGTGTCTCAAAACCTATGATTCCTTTCTAAGAAAAATCTTAGAATTTCAGAAATTATAAGAATTTTCCTAAAATGATGTCAGATATATTTTCCCAAACAAAGGGTCTAATTCATTTCCAACAAGCTTTGACACAGTTGTCTGAAAAATACTGGTGGAAATATGCAAAAGTTGGTCAGCTATTATAACCATAGTTTGATTGCTGAGAGTAATATTTTTTTCCACTGATTAGGAAGTGCATCATTTTCAAGAAGTGATTTATTAAATAAAATGTGAATTAAAACCAGTAATTTTCCTTCAAATGAATACTCCTTTTACGTTGTTTTATTATCTTTTAAGACACCTGCCTCATTTACTGTCAAAAACACCAGATATTAGAGATTTGTACAATTTTGGACCTGTATATATACATGTATATATATATATATATATATATATATATATATATGTATAGAGCAACATTTTATAACCCAGGACAATGATCTGCCTCAGGACTCTTATAGGGCTGAGAAATGCAGTTTACTCAGGACAAACCTGAAGACCAATGACTTCAAGGTCATGAAATCAAGGTCTGTGAATGTATTTCCACTGCTTTCAAATTTTATAGACCCCACACTGAGTATAAGAATAAGATCTTCTGATTCTCTAAAAAATGTTTCATTAGATTTCTGAAAAGTTGAGTTGTCTGAATAATACTGGTGGAAATATGCACCAGTGACAACCTCTATTAAAACTGTGACATCCTCTATTACAGACGACAGATTTAAAATATTTAACTGGAGCATTGTCTAAAGTTGCCACTTACTGACAGGTTTATTATGTTGTCCATTTCACACTCCAATTCTTTCTGATTCTGCATATTGTTTAAACATTACCCAAGGTTTTTCAAGTCATAGGAATGTGTGATCCAAAAAGAGCGTCTTTCATGAGATCCACAGCAGAGGTCTGTGTGGGTCATTGTTCAGACGTAGAAGCTCTTTTCAGTTTTACATTCTTAATGGACTGCGCAATCTTTTCACTCAACATAGATTCATTTGAGACGCCTTCTCTCCATGCAGTAGTTTCATTTCATCCTTACTTTGAAGCCCAGTCTCAACAGCATGTAAGTTGTCATTTTTATGTCACAATTCTTCTTCTTTTGTCCATTAAGCATCAGCAGATCTTGTGTGATTGTAACTAATTTCAACTTGTTAGACCAGAACATTTCTCTCTGGGTTATTTAGGGCCTTCTGGACTTAGATTTTCTTTCCTGATACCGTTCTGTTTAAACTGAACTCTAGCTAGAAATCCTAGATTTATTGAGGATAAAGATTCATGAAGCTTCTCTCACAGCACAACAGCAATGACAGATAGATGTCTGACCCAAGTGCTTAATGAGAGGTTGGAATGATCTAACACATTTGGAGCTTGATTCTGTTTAGCAGAAGCACAAAAGTGTTTTTTAAACTTCAATTTGGGTCGTTCATTTTGAAACCATAATCTCACAAGTCCTAATCTAAAATCTGATCAGAAAGGCCTTAAATGATTATTTAACAAGCTTTCCCAAAGTTTAATGGGGGGGGGGGGGACATTTGTGACTGTCCTTGCATTTTAACCTTCATTATGCATGAAATTATACATCCAGTTAATATTTACAAGAATTTCATGCTCTGTTCATTACCATTACTGTAATCTTTATTTTTGCATCATCCAAAGGCCATGCAAAAGTATTCACTTGAATTTATAACAAACAAACAACAGTATTTTAATGAGATGTTATCTGGTAACATCTCATTAACACACATTATAGTTCTTTTTTTTTTTGTCAATTTTTTTCACAAAATAGTTCAAGTCCAGTCAGATCAGATTGAATCTCTGAGCTGATTAGGTCTTTTCGGAAAACTCACGGCTGATTAACATACCGGGCTGTTTGGCTATCCACACACTTTTCAGCCAATAAGATGAAAGTTTGAAAGGAACACATGTTCCATTTGATGGAAAATGTGCAAAATTTAGTGCTAACATTCTTTTGTAGAGTTGAGGCTGTTGTTCAGATGTCATAATTTCACATTTCAACAACTCTGGACTATGTTTAGTGATTGGGTGACTTATACAGCTAATTAGTTTCCCGGTGGTTTGTGCCATCTGCATTTGTATGGCCCCAATAAAAAGGCATACCAGTCAATCAATCAATCAATCAATCAATCAATCAATCAATCAATCAATCAATCAATCAATCAATCAATCAATCAAGGTTATTTATATGGCACATTTCAGCAGCAAGGCAGTTCAAAGTGCTTTACATCATTAAAAACACAAAAAAAATATAAAGTCATAACTGATTTCTTTTAAAAACAACATATTCAATTTGTTGCTTCTTAAAATTATGTTCCACTTTAACCTGGTAAAGTAACATCTATTATATTCAGTGGCTTTACCGTGACAAAACATTTAAATTGCATGAAACTCTTTGCAAAGTACTGTGCTGTGTTGTTTAGGATGTTTAGTCTTTGCGGCTGTTGAAGGCAACTAGTTGCAGTACATTTCATTTAAAATATTAAGAAATTGGGCTGATATATATATTTTATAAAAACATGCCATACAGTTCAGATTTTAATAAAAATGGAAAACGATGTGTCGTTTGCACTACATGTGTTGGTATGTCAACTGACATCCAAATGAGACATACATAAGGTCATGATTGTAACCTGTTAAAATGTGAAGAGAAGAAAACATGCATGTTTGCAGAATGCACAGTCTCTATTGAACAGAATCTTTTTTTTTTTTTTAAATGCACCGCAGCAGCATCTCCACATCCTCCAGCAGCACTGACTGTAAACAGAACAAGGGAGCGCATGGGCAAGCCAACAGGGAATTATTCCACATCGCATCACATCCCTGAGCATATATGGCGTCCTCTCACACCGAGCCGCGAATTTAACGTGCAGCAAATCGAGGCAGCCGCCCCCGCCGCCTCTATATTTTTTGTTTTGTTTTGTTTTTTTTATTGAACCATTATTTATTTAATTAATTTGCAGCCACCATCTCCCGGTCGGTGTGCTGCAGAGGGAACGATGCTGGCAGCGTGCGTCGCCGCTTCATAGATAGCGTCTTTCTCCTTTTTTTTCTCTTGTCGAGACCAAGACGGACGAATGCGGGTACATTCCAACCCGCTGCTGCAAATACCACAACGGATTGCCTGATTTTATTTATTTATTTATTTATTTTTTTTAAATTCCAGGCGCATCCGCAGCTTCTCTGCGTGGTGCAAGGTGTCTTTGAACCTGAGACGGAGACGGATCTCCGGGAGAAATCAGAGGAAGGCTCTGTTTTGACTCACGCATGTCGAGATGGTGAGTAGCCCTTAAAAAAAAAAAAATCCTCTGGTAGTTATTTTCATTTATTTGCTTATGGTATCCAATTATTCGGCTAATTAGTATTGATTTCTGCAGGAGAGGGAAAAATGACAGAGATTCGCCGATCTTCGCGTCTCATTTAACTCCTCCATTTTAAAAAAAATTATTTCATTCACCAGACAATTTAGATCGTGCGCTTCCACCCTCCTAATGAATGGGACTTCTGTTTTCTTGGCCGTGTTTTGCAGCTCCAGACATTTTCAGCCTCATTCGGCATCACTCGGGCTTTTATTCTGGCGTTTGGGACTCAATTAACGGCGCCGTGTCAGTCGGTGCGTAGCACAATCCCGGTGATTTTCCGCTATTCGTGAACTTTACACAGTCAACCATTTTAAAGAGTGTCTCGAAAGCATCACGTTTTAAAATGACCTTCACTGCTCGGTAGCTGGGGATTCATTATTCTCATGGACGGAGTGCACAGTCAGGCTCAGACGTCCTGTGCGGATGCTCGTAAGTCGGACGCCAAGACCTGGCCTGTGTTTTGATGCACATGAGTGCGTCTCAGTTTTAGTGAACCTATTTTTTTTTTTATTGAGGATATATGTTGAATTTGAAGCAGCTCTGTAGTCATAATACGGGGGCAGCTGGAGGAAAGCTAAAGGGATCAGTTGAATGTGAAAAAAGACTCCTCAGCAGTCCATGGTGCAGGCATGCACATCTCTACACGGAGTTCCTAATCAGTGTTTACATCAAGCACCCTGCACCCAAAGTCAATATCCAAAATGGCATTAAAGGAAATTAGGCACTCAAACTGTTCTTTTTTTTTTTTTCAGGGTTGACTTGAAATACACCACATGTCTTCACTGATTCTTATAAGCAAAATGTAGGTGCATATGTGGCTTATTTTGAATCCACCCAAGATCACAATTATATACATAAAGCCTCAAATACAATGCTAATAATATTAGGATAAATTTTCCTCATCGAAAACAGCAGAGAGCTTAAGTGCTTATTGTAACCAGGTTCTGGTAAGATTAGGACTTCATATTTGACCTCTCTCTTCTTGGTAGAATTGATAGAGAGAACTTATATTTATTTGACATATTATTAGTATTTATTATTTTGTTTCAATAGCAGTATGTCATCCTCATGTTGGCTAAATACCCCGGCTGCAGGAGGTAAGGACATGGATGACCAATAACTTTCTCAAACTGCTCTTGGCACTCCACTGCGACTCAAATCCTCCTCTATGAGTCGCATTTCCTTTTTAAACTAGATCGTTGCTATTTCTCTCTCTTCCACTCTAAAAGTCAAATTTGACCCTAACTTATCATTTCAGCCACACATTCAAGAACTTTGTAAGACTACGTTCTTTTATTAAAAAAAAACGCAGTCTTCCGAACTCAGCCTCTCCCCTTTTGCCTGAAAAAATGCAGAGAAGATGGTCTGTTTCCTCCAGGCTGGACACACTCCTCTGTAGGATTCCTGTCCTTTAGCATTCAGAACTCTGACTATGACCACATCACCTTAATCCTCCTATTAAAAATGAGGATTCAATGCAAGATCTAGCTGATCACAAGCCAATGCACCAGGCTACCTGAAGAATCTCATCTAATTCCCTACAACTATGACAAACCTCTGTTCTAAAGACACTGTTTAATCTCCCAAAGCTCTAAGCTGCACACGACAGGAGGCAGAACCTTCCAGGCAGCAGATTCATGGCTGTGAAAAGCTGTTGAAAGGTTGGAAGTCCTCCTTGCCATCACCCTAATCTTTAGTTCCCTCCAGAGATTATACATCAAATTCAAGTCAGGATTCTGGTAGGGCCACTACTGAATGTAATATTACATCCAGTCAGGAGAAACATGCTGGTAAAATTAAAGATCCATATAAACTTAAATTTTCCAGCAGTTTGTGATCATCTCTGTAGTGCAACTGCTTTGCATCTAAAAAGCCAACAATATTATATTTTTGTAAAATAAAGTCATTAACACAATCCAGTGACAAAAACAATAATATGCAGCATAATTATAACATTTTAACATGTTTTATTTCATCCTGTGGCAGAGGTTCAGTGAAGAAGTCTGATTTGGTCGAGTCGGTGAATAATGACAGTGCTCCTTCTAGTCTTCTCTAGTTTTCATTCCGACTCAAAAATTGGGTCACAATTTTTCACACACTGCTTAGTTGCAACTACACAGAATTTGCGTTATAAAGATGTCAGTATAGATTGTATTTGTGGGTTAAATAAAGAGGCCATGCATTCAAAGAAACAGTAAAGAAGGGTGAGAATTAATGCAGAATCCTGACTTAAAACATCTGTAATGGAACTGTGCACTGTTCATAACGAGACCGATAGAGTAAACCTGGAAATGTAGGGCAAGCACTACACTGGACAGGATAGTGACCTAAAAAAAACAACAAGGGCTTTTTATGGCAAAGAAACTGTGTGTCTTCAACTGGTCAAGAAAGTTGTCCTTAGAAAGGGAAACGATGAAAACAAAGAAATATTCATTTTGTTGATAAGCTGTTTCAAGAAAGGCTGAGAAAGGTGCACACTTTGATATGCTTTGGTTGGAGCTTCATCTTTTAATCACTGGAAAATATTGTTTTTTTCTTTTCATATACTTTCACAAGTATTTAGAAATAAAACTGCAGATCAAAATAACCAATTGATGTTCATTTTTTGTAAAATCTAGTGAAACCTGTTCAGCACAGACACTCATTACAGTAAAGCTGTAAGGTACAGATGAAACCAGGAGCTGACATGTAAAAAGATACATAATTCTTGTTTGATGATAAATTGGGCTAAACTTTTTCCACTTTAGAGCCACTAAAACGACCAAAATTATTTCTATTTAATATAAGCCAGAGTAATGAGGAAGATATTTTTTAAGATTAGGGATTAGATATCAGAAAGAAAGTTGTGGAGCTCCATTCTACAAATGGAAACAGAACTGGAGTCAACATGGACTAAAAGGTGACTCAGCAGGGTAAAAGTCAGATAGCAGCTTACAAATACACTCAATATAAAAAAGACCATCATGTCTGGAGACATGCCATGTAGTCTGAGGAAGCTAAAATGAAAATGCTTAGCAATAATTACACTGCTTGTATTGAGAGGGGGGGGAAGTGATACCATGAAGTATGGGCATGGCATCATGATCATGTGTGGGATTTTATTAATGTATGAAGGACCGGTGCAGTTCACAAAATTGTAGATAAAATGTTGTGTGGAAATATTAAAGCAACATCTCAAGCCAAATTCTGGTACAGATGAGTCTTCAAAGATAGTTGCTAGGTTGGCCTTATATCACCTGCAGAACATTTCCAGGTTCAGAAGACGTGTTTACCTTTAGTCGCATTGATTACTGCAACAGTGTCTTCAGAAGTCTGCCTAAAACATCAGTCAGACAGCAGCAGCTGATCAAGAACACTGCTGCTCACGTTCTTACTAAAAATCAGGAAGACAGAGCACATCACCCCCGTTCTAAAATCCTTATGATGGCTCTATATTGCTGCTGTTTGTCTATAAATCAGTGAACAGCTTAGCACCAAAATACATTAGAGCTCTTTTTGTGACTGTTGCACTCTGGTCTGCTTTGCATCGCCAGAACCAGAACCAGAACCAGAACCAGAACCAGAACCAGAACCAAATATGGAGAAGCAACATTCAGCTTCTATGTGTTTCAAATCTGAAACAAACTTTGAAAAAACACAGAGTTCCTTTAGCTCAAGGCTAAAAAATTGTTTTTAAAGAGTTGCTTTTGACCCATAATCACCGGAACATTGACCAACATATTTGATGCACGCTGATTATTTTGATGATTGTCAAAATGTAATGTTTGTTACTGGTTTCACAATTGGTGACTGTATGATGTTCCTATGATGTAAAACACTTTGAATTGCCTTGTCGCTGAAATGGGCTACACAAATAGGTTCAGTATATATATATATACTGAACCTATTCATACAACCAAATTAGTTACAAACTGACCAATGCTTTGGAGGTGCCATCACAAAACCTTGACCTCTGAACCCTGAAAAATGTGTGTGAGCAAGGTAGCCTAGAGACCTTTCACAGAAGTTCAGTCAGAAGGAATGGGCCAAACAATATGAGAAAATTGTGGAAGGTTCCCAAAACATTTGACCCAAGTTATGCAATCTGAAAGGTAATACTACTAAATTAGAGATTATAACCTCTTAACTGCAAGAATAACAAGAAAAATATCTATTATTCTGGAATTTAGCAAATGGAATCAATTGGAGTGTTTATCTGTAAAAAAAAATAATTACAGTGTTGCATGTGTTTCAACCCAGGTTTTAATTAAAATTAAAATTTTCCTTTTTACCTTGGAAAAAGTGTATTTAAAAAAAGTGTATTTAAATGGTCTCACACAATGGCTTGCAGCAGTGAGGATGCACAAAGTATGTAAGAACTGTTAATTTTTGATATATGCTTGTGTTTGCATTTTGGTGTGAGAAAATCTTCTTTCACGTTTTTATCTTCGTCACAGCAGTGTGCCTGAGTGCAGAGGAACCGTAAAAGTTATCAGTGCTGCTCCTGTTAAACTTCTTTGTTCGTTTTCTTAAGAGCTGATTGTGCATGTGCATAGGCAGTGCAGGAGCAGAACTGGATGCTCCTAGAGATGTGAACTGAAATGCAAATCTTGCAACTACACACTGAGATAATACATCTGGACCATAGTGTTATTAAGAACTCTGGCATCAGCATTCTACATGTGCAGTGAATACAGAATATATGACCTGTGAATACGTTGTAAAATAATGTGACTTCCTTGAAAATTAATGCTTCTTCTTTTCTCTCTTGCTGTTTTGTCGCAGTGACAAGATCAGTTTAAGTCCTGTAATTACAGTTGTCTGATTGTTAGTGTGAACATGTTGTTCGTGATAAATAATCAGAAGCAAATCCAGATATTCAAGTTCTGGAAAAAAAAATCTGTGCAAATAAACTAAAAATAAACTTCCTAGAACTGCATGCCAGTGTACATACAAAGTCCTACAGAAAATTTGGTTATGTGGTAAGGCGTGTCATTGTTTTCTACTGAGACAATATATTAGAGAAAGGAAAGTCTTTATTATATCTAGAATTTTGTTTGTGTGAGATCAAGAAAGGGAATAAAAAAAATGAAACAAATATGCAAACGTCAAGCACCTCCTTGATGACAATGTTTTGTGTCTAAAAAAAGTAAAGACACCCCTTCAGAAACAATATGACTTTATATCTGACATGTATCCTCTGTTTCAAGGTGTTGGACAAACATCTACTGAAGGGTGGTTCCTATCAGGTAGCGCTGCCTCTCTTTCCCTGTAGTATCGGGTGTGGACGATGATGAGGATGTTCCTGAATAGATTCAGACAGACCGAGCATCGTCCTCGACGCAGTCTCCAACAAACGAAACTTTCCAGGAACCAGAGAATTATTATCAATTCAGCCGACGCTCTGAGAGGGAGCGTTCATCTCCCTCTTCTGACAACGAACGTAAGAGAGAAGGTGAGGCATCAACACAATCTTCTTCTGCAGACCTGTACTCTTCTGTAAAACAGCCAGACCATGTAATAGATGATTTCCCATTTCTGAGCTCTGCCAGAGTGGTTGGCCTGGTCTTTGCCGGCATTTGCACATTTAATGGTTGTAAAAATGCAAGTAATTTGGTTTACTTTATTTTACACAAGAAATCTTTTCAAAACTTAGCTCTGTCTAAACTAGTGTACAGCTAGACCACACCATTTCATTCGAGATTAAGATTGGATTTCATTGCAGTTAAGTCAAATTGGCATCGAATGTAAGTGTCATATCATTTTACAATGAGGAAAATATTTTGAGCGGATACCAAAAGGGGAACAAAATGTGTCGACAATAGAATATTTTATGAACACCCTATAATTTCTGTGCCGGTGTTAGCTCTCGTTAACTCTGTCCTAGTTTGTTCAGTTGCTACCGGTTCTGAGCCTTAGTTTTGCTCTGCTGTGCTGCCTGTTTCCTTGGACTGTTTGACCTTGTTTATTCTTCATTAAACCACCATTTTCATATACAACCTGAGTCCGCCTGCGTTCCCCCTCACTACCCTCAAACCGCAAATCATGACAGGCTAAAGCTAGTACCGGGTGCAAACAGAGTAACTCTTCTATTTACTCTGCTGAACTATTGCTCGTGAAGATTTTCTGCTGACAGTCAGACATAATGGTCTAAATCAAGCAGGAGAAGAAGAACAACACAAGACAAATGCTGTTCTCTCACATCATTCTTTTTTATTTTTTTCATTTTCTTATAATATTGATTAGAGAAGCAGTGCTTTCATGATCTTAAACTCTAACTTGGAATATCTAGACATATGTTTTAGCGTTAATTGCCATAGTGACAGAACCATCTTCCTTAGTTGCATATTCCTAAACTAAACAGGACGTTTACTCTCTAAACCAATGATCATGTCGCATTTGGAATGATTATTTGGATCAAGCTAATTTTCTAGTGTTCAGCATTTTTAAATTTACAACCACAAAGCTGATTTCAACACTGAAAACGCTTCAGAGATTTCCAACAAATGCTGGTTGAGGTTATTTATGTGACCAAAATGTCTTGTACTTCCTTTGTCAAGGTCAAGGCATGGGGCTGCATGAAAAGAGAAGAAAGCCACAGACCAAGTTATTTATTTTGTTTCATAAAGCGTAAGTTGAAGTTTTCAACAAGGTTTCTGAAATGATTGTTTGGGACCAAAACAATAGTGAGCATCACCAACAGAACCATATGCAATAAAAACATGGTGGAGGAAGCTAAAATAAGGCCATCTGGCCAAGGTGCTAAACAAAGATGACATGCAAAACAACAATCACTTGATTTTCTGTGTTGCTGTTATGGGATATTACTCAATAAACATATAAGGTTATTTTAGTCTTTTGTATCACATCTAAAAGCAGGTTACTGTCCCACACAGTAGCAATCCATAAGATTAAAACCTGAGCAAATCCAAAGACAAATTTTATGAATGATGGATCTGAAACAAAGCTGCTGTTTTTATTCAGTGAGTATTTACTCTGATGAAATGAAATGGTTATGTTCTGCATTAGTCATGGCAACACATTTCAAAACACACGAGGCTAAACTGGTCAAATTCATTGCCGTGTACCAATATGTAGTCATAGCAGATGGATAGTGTCTTCATCTTTGTATCAACATAACATACATTTTGAATTCTACAATGATGTCTAAAACCATTTACCATTTATAGCAGTCAGTAGGCACAACAATGTTCCAGTTTGTGAGAGCTGAGCCTATGATGGCTTAAAGAGATTTCTGTTCCAAATCTAACAGGAGCTAAACAACAACACTTGGATTAAAATAATCACTTCAGCTGGTAAAACGTTTTGGTTCCAACAAGCAATCCATATATTTTAAAGGTTTAGCTTAGCTCTACAATATAGTTTGTCATTTTTACATGCTTATCTGCATGTTTATCAAATTCCTACATGATAAGCTTCATCTTTGTATGTCCATGCAACAAATATGTTGCATATTATACTCTCAGGATGTCCTGACAGTATAATATGCAACGGATAATGTGACAAAATCCAACCTCCTCTGCCTCCTATCTGTGGTACTGCCATAACAAAAAAGAGCCAGGTAGAGTGTCTTAGCAGTGTCAATCATGCCCAGGTATGCACTGCACACACCTCTCGTGCACATCATTACCCGTATCGATGGGTTGCTGCAGCTATTAATGGCAGAGAAACAGCATACCGTTACAAGGAAACTGTTTATCCATCATTATTGGTGGCCATGTTTACTAGCCTACATATTCATAACACATTACTCTCCTTACTGTGGGGAAGGAGAGCAAGTGGGAGGGTTTTACTTACCGCAGCATTAATGGAAAAGTTGTTTTATTAACCTTCAAACTGCTGTCATGCATGGTTAAATGAAAGGGCTATGTACACAAATGTCTTTGAGTATTTATACTTTACAGTGGTAGGCCAAGGTGAGTACCAATAACATCACTAAATGAAAGTACACGTCCAAAGATACAATCACAAATATAGCAGGTCAGGTTAATATTTACACGTCCTTCATGTTTGATCAGATCATAATCATAATTGTATCCAATCCAGTTTTATTTCTAACCTTGTGTATAATACAACAGCAATGCAGACGGTAATACATTAGGATAGCAGCGAAACAGCCCCTCGGCATGATTCTACCACCACTATGTTTCAAAGTTCACAACCTCATTGTTTCTTCCAAACATTCTTGTCATCTTTTGCATAGTAGTCCAAGCTTTGTCTGCAAATATTATCTAAATATTCTAAATATTAGTGTATTTGAGCTTATATGTAATATTATGTTCCAAAATTTGAACTTGACTTCTTAACCCTCCTGTAATGTTCGTTTCTGAGGTACAGCAATAATGTTTGTGGGTCAATTTGACCTGGGGAGTGTTTTATCATGCAACAGTGTCAGAAACCAAAAAATTCCTCCAAAACGTTTTTGTATCTGGTTATTAACTCCACTACTAACCACTTCAATCAATATTTGTACAATGATGTTTTTTTATTTCTCACAAATATAGGATCAATGATGACAACTTACTCCTTTACTAATTTGGACATAAAAAATGGAATTTACATTTTTTTTATCCACTGAAAAAAACCTAGACACAAAAAAATCTATAATTTTCTTGAAATTGATCTTTGTAAATTTTTTTATATTACATTTAGATTTTTTTTCAATGGGTGATCTTTATAATTGAATTTGAGACAAATATGCTGTTCAGGGTCAAATTGACCCACTGATTAAATTCAAGACAAATGAGTCATGCAGAGAGTATTTATGTTTCCCCCACTTCTGCTCAGTGTCCACTCAGTTGTGGGTGGAGTTTGCCCACGTGAACAGAAAATGTTCCTGTCAAAATTTGCATTAACACCTGCTTTCTCGCAGTTTCCTTGTGAAGTAAAGAGAATAGTGATAAAGTGGGCTTGTGTGTGTGCATGCGTGCATGTACGTGGGTGGTGTGGTGTGTGTGTGTATGTGGGGTGAAATATGGTTCATAGTTGCAAGGAAACATATAGAATTGGACACATTTTTATCTTTTTTACCCTTCAACTTGACTGTCAAATTGACACGAACAGTATCTATGTAATATGTGGACGAAGGGGATGTTGCAAATGTGTAAAATGAATACATTTTCAATTTATATGTAGAGTGAACCTATTAAGACAAATAGAAAAAGTTTCATGCAAAAAAAATACTTCCAACTATTTTTTAAACATTTTTAAACTTTAAAATGGGTCAATTTGACTGCAACATAATAGGAAGATTAATCCTGTTTTTTTTCTCTTTTTTAGTCTCTAATGTTTTATGTTATAAAATCACTCAACCCTAAAAAACATAACTCAGACATTAAATGTGAAAATTTATATTACTTTCATGGCCACCATAAGTGTATGCGAACCTTTGAACGTAACTGTGTCTCTGCATGTTGGTTACACACAATCTATAGAGTTTTTTTCCCCCTAATTTTTTGATCTGTACTTTCTCTTTATCTTTTTCAATGTCCATGTGAAGACAGTATCCCTGCTGAGTCAAGACCAGTCAATCCTCTTTAGATCATCAAGGACCTGTTTTATTCTTCTGAAGTTCAAAGAAGCATCTCTCACTGTGGACCATCAGATTTATTGAAAGAGCACAGATTCATAAAGGGCTTTGTGTGGATCTCAGCATGCTGCCAACAGGTCTGTAAAGCAAAGTGTCTGAAGAAGCATCACTGTTCAGAGTTACTCCATAATATGTAATATGTTGTGCTTTGCAGGATACATGTTCAAGACAGCTTTCATTCAATAGAGTGTGAAATGAATGAATATGAGAACTGAGACAAATCTTGAAATTGAAACCTTTTGACTGTGTTTTCTTTTCCTCTCTTTTCTGTGCTCTTCTCAGGACACAGCAAGCCATCTGGAACTTTTCACAAAATCCTTCGACCGCTTCTGTTCAGTATTTTTATTCTCGGATGTTTTGTGACTGCCTTCTTGATGTATTTTAAGCCATCCACCAGCTGGTTAAATGGTCCATTAGAGTCATCTGATTCCTCAAATCATGTCAAGCATGTGTTTGCAAAGAGTGACAAAAACATGACCACAGTTCTTGTTTGGCTGTGGCCCTTTGGACAAACCTATGAAATGAACATCTGCAGCTCTGCTTTCAACATCGAGGGCTGCTTCATTACAGCAGACAAAAACTTCTACAACAAATCGGACGGGGTCGTCATCCATCACAGAGACATTGCCGGGGACCTGTCCAACTTACCGACATCCCAGCGTCCCCCATTCCAGAAATGGATTTGGATGAACTTGGAGTCGCCGTCGCATTCAGCCCAGCTTCCCGGAATTAATAACTTCTTCAATCTGACTCTCAATTACCGTCAGGATTCTGACATCCAAGTGCCTTATGGATCTATTGTAGCAGCAGATACTGTGGAGGACTTTGTACCACCAAGCAAAAACAAACTGGTCTGCTGGATCGTCAGCAA